>WNNJ02000380.1:0-14305 GCA_012934845.2 Pomphorhynchus laevis
ACCAGATGAACTAGAATAAGTATTCAGAGGGTTATCGCCAAACTGCTCATGTGCCACATTAAGCATTGGTTCTTGAAAATCGCGATAAATTCTCTGTCGAACTTTATATCCGCTCGGTAATCTCTCAAGGTTAATCAGGGCTCTGTCATGGTTTCTCGTAATTTCCTGTATAGTTGTAGGAATACGAATCATTTCCATTGTTTGACACATTAAATCCGGATTGTTAACGAATTGTGAAACCTCGTGGTTCTGCTCCCTCACTCTTTGCATTTGTGGATTGTTAAGCTTAATTGAACTAAGCAATGCAGGATTACTCATAAGTCTTTGAGCCAAATTATTACTTAGAAGGTTTTGAACTGCATGTGGATTTGTCTGAATAGTGCCAAAAATATTTTGTTGTATTTCAGTACAATTTGAATTTCCAAATGGAAGGTTCAAAAATGGTGCAAGTGTTAATCTGGATAATGTTGCAGTTCCATAGGTATGTTGATCAATATTCGGTTGAAGCGATATCAACCCCTCCTTAATTGTTGGTGATTGCTGAAGTGACAAAGAAGCATTATTTGATTGTTTAGATGTTGAGTGATATGCCGAAGGTCGTCGTGGAGACATGAGTTGCAGGACAGGCATGTCAACCTCAGAATGGTCGCCTTTGACGACGGAAGCTGACCGAATATTGGAGTCATGAACTATCTCAACTGACTGGGCCTCGGGCTGTGCAAGGTTGCTCAAAGAAAAGAGTCGCGGAGATGGGTCGTCACAAAATCCAAGACTTTTCTCTAGTAAGGGTTGGCCCATCTCGTCAAGACTTTTGAGGATCGCTTTAGCATTTCCTCTCATCAGTGCGACGGACAAGCGCTGAAATAACTGACCCGCTGTGCTACAATACGGGGTACCGTTTCTACATGACATAGAACGAGCAATGAAACGAATTAGCTTTTCCCCTTGGAGGTTCCATCCTCCGTAAGTTTCAACAACTGCTGCCGTAAAACTGTATCCATTCTCCTCTAATTTGCGTTTATATTTCCTTTCCTTGACACAGGTGGCATACTTGCTTGCGGCATAGCCAGGGATCTCAGAAGCCATGGAAATATAAGCATTTTGTTGAGGGTTAGTTACGGCAAAATCAACTGCTAAAGGAGGGTCCTTATAAAATAGAATGTCCGCCGGTCTCTCTCGCAAACCACGAATAAGGTTGGGTACCTCCTTTGCCACCCTCAATCCAGCAGAAACCGCTGCTTGAAAGACTGTATCCCTCAAGCTATCATGTCGAATTCCAGGGTGGCCTCCAAACTGACATGTTAAGGCGTGGAAGCCGAATTTGTCTGCCATCCTAAGGCAGCGTCTGCATCGATAATCACTGTTCCAGAGAGACAACCCTAACCAAAGACGTAGTAGCACAACGAATTCATTTGGTGCCAAGTTCATATGTGTGGCTTTGCTAGGGACGGCCTGTAACCAAGCACACGCGTGTGGGCATGAAACTGCCAATAATCGGGCAGTATTGAAGCGATCGGCATTCTCCAATAGCCTGCTGCGCGACACTTCGTCAATGTGACAAGATAATCCTCGTTGATTTGTTTGCGGATTGCCTACATGTTGCGGAATAATAGATTTAACGAATTCGTACCCAGGGAAAGTTAAAGGGTCAAGATTTAATTGGCTAGCGACAGTGTCTACACTAGACAGGAAGGCTGCCTGAGAGTGTTGGAAGCAGCTTCGAAGGCCCAGTCCTCCCATCTTCAGCGGTAAGCAAGCTTGCATCCACGCCCACTTATCGGGTTGAATAGAAGTGATATTGCTAAAACACTTCAATATCAAGCGGTCGAACAAACGGAAAAACTCTTCGGCGAAGGCGGGGTCTGTAGTGCGCATTAAATGGTTTACCCGTGGAGCGGATGCGCAGCTACGAAGCAGGATGAAAGCAACTTGTGGGTCAGGGAGATTTTCGAGCGAGTCCAGAGTTTGACGCAGGGATGGTAGAACAACATCGACAAGGTATCCCGAACAATGTTCCTTAGACCCGATGGGACTTCCAAGAATTGTAAAGTTTTTTGTGGTGTTGACCAATGTGATCCATGGGCATCTGTTCTTTATCAAGTCGACCTTGTCTTCCCTACCAATTACTTCGGTTTTTTTCCAGTTAATAGACAGTCCAATCGCAGGAAAATTAGCAGCAAGACGAGCCAGAGCCTCGCCCACCGCAATAGGAGTACCGCCGATTATTCCGTCGTCGAGGTACCACCTATTTAAGCTGACACCTTCAATCTCCGATATCTGGACCACAATCGGATCAATCGCCAGGCAAAATAGAACTGGACCAAGAGGATCTCCTTGTTGTACCCCTCTTCGAGACTGAAGAGGTTTCAGGCTACCGAACCGAAGGCTTGAGGTAGTGCCGTAGCACCATGATGTCCAACGACTAATTTCTGGAAAATTCTTATCGATCGCGTTGACGAAGGAATCCCGGTTCAGCGTGTTAAAAGCATTAGCCAAGTCGATTTTAGCCCAAACCCAATTAACATTTTGATCATGAAGTTGTTGTAGCCGACGTGCTTGATGTACTATCTGTTCCATTCCGTTTGGCGTCGCTACACCGAGCTGGTGCGGATGGAGGGATTCGGCAAATCGCTGTCGAAGTTTGGAGCAAATACACTTAGCGCAAAGACGACGTAATGTCTCCCCAATGGCAATGGGGCGGATCCCTCCATCTGGTTTGTTCAATGCCATGAGATTAGCACCGGCGACAAAGGGCACGAGGTCGTTCGGGAGAGTACCAGCGATCATGTTGTTGACTAGTGATGTTAGGCGTTGAAGCAAAACCCCGTGATCTACCGACAGCATATCTCGAATATGTTCTGCCCTCAAACCTAAACAGCCAGGAGAGGAAGAGGGTGGGAATGATGATACTGCGGCCTCAACTATGTCTGAGTCAACCGACAAGGGGGTATTCAAAGATGGCTGTCCAGGACTTTGGAGAACATCATGTAAGGGGTGTAGCTCTGTCAGTTTACCGCGTAAAGATTCTGAAAATTCGCATGCACTATTCGACGTAAGGCGGCGCATCGCTTTTCCGAAATTGCCATTTCTCGCCAATTCGATGACTTCCATAAATTCATTTTTCTTATCATTAGTTCCTCTGAATTTCCTGGATGATCGAAGCCCCGAAGAGGAAAGGCAATCACGCTCTCTTCCATTTTCGAATTTGTCTATAAGCGCGTTGATATTAGATCTAGTGTTGTCTCCGGCATGGTGCCGACCTGAGGAAGTCTGTAGGCATAGCTTCGGAAAGCACAGCAAACGCTCCCAATCGTTGGATGAATTTGAGCACAATGCCTCTAGAATTAAAGAGGAAAAAACATTGGCAACTCGGCGGCGAAGATTCCAAGGAATGTGCTTGATCGTGTTAACTGGTTCCATCCAAACCCTATGAAGAAGCTCGAAGGATCTCTTTTGATTTTCGCAGCAGGAACTGTCTATCTTTTCAAACTGAAACGATGTCTTCGAGGTGTTCTCGTTAGCTTCTAAAAACTCAGGTATTGTGTCAGTTGATGCGATAACGTTGTGAGAGCTGGCTGTCGGTAGATGTCCTGATCCTGAGCAGCGCAAGTTCACAGGTCCGTGTACCCGAAGATGACCTGATGCGTTAAGGCGAAACGATCCGCCACAGACTGCGCAACTAGCCGTATTCGCTTGCATGTTATCCCAAGCTCGGTTTTGTATTAATTAATTGTAAGCCGTTGGTTCGAAGCTGATTATGTTTTGCTTGTAAAGTTTGTTTCGTGTGTATATTAATCTCTCAACTACTTGTCCGCCGGAACTGCTGCAAGTATAATCGAGAAAAAAGCACCATATATAGCATCACACATATATAAACCGTCGGAGACAAAGTTACAGCTGGTTACATGAGTAGAAGACGGATTGTAATTTGCTAGAACAGTTATAAATTTTCTTCAAAATGTGTGTTATTTAGCAGACTATAACAAAACTGTTTTGAGTTATTTGGGCATTACTACTACACATGGTAGTTTCCGTACACCTGTGTATTTTCATCTTTTAGGTTAAGGAAAGCTAAAATTCACTGCTATACAAAAACACGAGTTGAAAAATTGTAAAATATTTGCTAAAAACAACACAATGTAAAAATACTTTTGTCTTTTAATAAATAAAAGACGAAAGGGTATAATAGAGTATATAGGGTATAATAGAGTACATCAAAACATTTGTAAATATGGTCGTTGACTGGTACTTTTCTTGTGGAAAAAGTGTTGTGTGGTAATTTTAACAAATATTTCGATATTTCACCTTGAAATGACTGCCATTGGAAACAAAACGTTTTTCACTTAATGAAATGCCATTGGAAACAAAACGTTTTCGCCTTTTAAACGGTGATAAGACGCGGTAAATTCGCATTTGCTAAGTGTAAAAGCATGCTTAAGATGAATTCGTCCGTTCATGTACGGATATAGGAATCTTATATATAATCTCGTAATATTATCTTCAACGTTTCTAAAGCCGAAGTTTTGCTGCTGAGTCATATTAAGCACTCATTGTGGGATACTAGGAGTAGTTTTCATACCGTAACTTACAAAAAAAAACATGAAAAATGTGTGTTATTTAGCAGACTATAACAAAACTGTTTTGAGTTATTTGGGCATTACTACTACACATGGTAGTTTCCGTACACCTGTGTATTTTCATCTTTTAGGTTAAGGAAAGCTAAAATTCACTGCTATACAAAAACACGAGTTGAAAAATTGTAAAATATTTGCTAAAAACAACACAATGTAAAAATTACCACTTCGCGGCAACACAATATCTTTGCATATATATTGTATACTTTACATACCTAGTATATGATCTGCTACAGTTTTGTACTCTTAAACATCGCCGTATAATCGTCATTTAAAAAATTTAATATTTAATATCCTGGCGAAAGAATTTAAGTTTCCCGCTTTTATTGCCTCAACTGTACGAACACACACCATTTTATCAGACACGGCGGGTATTCGTCGTATCCTTCAACGGTATATCCTGACTTTGGAATTGAAAGCACGTCGGGAAGATGGCTAAATCCCTTTCACACTGGACTAGCAGTATTTCATATCTTCTATCTATCATTGGCTTTGTGATAGGGTTAGGTAATTTCTGGTTGTTTCCTACTACCTGCTATGCGAACGGAGGTGCAGTATTCCTTATACCGTACTCAATATTTATGCTAATATTCGGCATTCCGTTAGTTTATTTGGAGTTACTGCTTGGTCAGGTTCTGCATCGAGCTAATCTCGGAATATACGAAGTACTATGTCCCTGGCTGAAAGGTGCAGCTTATTCAGTAATTATAATGAACTTTATACGCCAGACATACTATAATACCGTAATTGCATGGGCACTCAATTTATTTTTTCATTCGTTTTCAGTCCAACTGCCATGGAGAAACGACACGCTCATATTTACCGTTGGAAGAAATGCGTCCGCTAATCTTGATGATATATACTTTCATCAAGTAATTCTTGGCAAAACAAGTTCCCACAGCATTAATCATTTAGGTGGATTACAAACGTCTCTCTTGCCTTGTCTATTGCTTGTTTTTATTGTGGTCTATTTAATAATACGGAAAGGAGCTATAAGTATTGGTAAATCGATATACGTAACCGCAATTCTACCGTATGTGCTTCTCTTTATTCTTTTGGTAAAATCTGCAACATTGGAAGGAGTCGGAAAAGGTATGAGAGAACTGTTTAAATCTGATTTCAAGCCTCTTCTTAAAATGGAAACCTGGTACAAAGCTGCAACTCAGATTTGTTACTCTTTGGGCCCGGGCGCCGGTGTTCTTGTTGCATACGCTAGTTTCTCAGACAATACTCAAATGAATATAAAACTATATGCCTTCATAATTGTGTTATGTAATGCTTTCACGAGTATTATTTGTGGTATTATTTTATTCTGCGGCCTTGGATACTTTGAATCGCAAACATCACTTTCGTTTTCCAAATTTATCGATTACGGATACACGATCATATTTGTAATTTATCCAATGATTATTACCAAATTTGCGTATGGTTTCATTTTCAGCATCGCCTTCTTCAGCATGATTTTTATGATAGGTTTGAATAGTGTATACGCCGAAATTGAAAGCATGTATGCAGCCCTGTGCGATCGATTTAAGTCACTCCGTGATAATGAAGAAAGAAATAAACTAATCATATTGGTGATGTGCTTTCTAGCCTCGTTACCAACAATAACACACGGTGGGGATGCCATTGTTAGCTTTCTTTTGGAATACGGAGTAACCCCTGCGGTTCTAATCATTATAGTTGCAGAAACATTCTCAGCGGCATGGTACTTTGGATACGATAACCTGATTGAAAGAGTTGAGCAATACAGTGATGCAAACACACCTGGAACAATAATGAAATGGTGCTGGAAAATTGTAGTGCCAGTAGTATCCATCGTTTTGTATATCACGAACTATGTTGGATTCAATAACGATGTTCAGCAATCGGATCTCGATAGGAAAATCAAGCTTGCGGGCAATATATTTTCCATACTTATTTTATTACCAGTTCCAATGTACGCCTGTTTTTATTTCATTCGAAAACTATTCGCTAGGAAAAAAGCAAAAATTGACAGTTTAAAATTTGAAAGCTAGATGAAGTCTTTAGCTACTATTTGGGTATAAACATAAAATCATTTTTTTGTAGTTTTGAAATGAAAGAGCGTTTTAAATCCAAATTTTGTAAAATGTTTTATTAATAAAGAATTATCGGAGCTGATTCAGAAAAGGCAAAGCTTTTATTTGATATTTTGCTAAACTCTGTTAGCATCTTCAGAAAGTTACTGAAGATGTAATTACTGAAGAGTAAATATAATTTTATATTTAAAATATGTTATCTCCAATTTATTTTTCAGTCAACATTAATAGATTTATCTTCAAAATAACAAACGACCAATTTAAACTTTATATGGATTGTTCCTGGATATTTATAAATTTAAAATACAGATCAGGATCGATATTTCTAATCGATAATATTCGTTACATCGATAATATTCGTTATAATATGTCTATCGATAATATTCGTTACATATTAGAATACGACGTATTTTCAATTTAATATTTTGAGGTTGATAAAACAGCATAACATTTACAATATACGAAAGAAATATTTATAAATATTTATATATATTATATAAATATAATCATATTAAATATAATTAAATTTTATATTTAAAATATGTTATCTTCACTTATTTATTTTTCAGTCAACATTAATAGATTTATCTTAAAAATAACAAACGACCAATTTAAACATCACAGCTTAAAAACACGCAAGTCAACAAGTAAACAACATCTGCTAATTTCGCATACTTTAAGTTACAAGTACATTTTGAGAAAATACTGCATATCGAATAATCAGATCAGGTAACTGAGTTTACTTATATTAAATAGCATTACATTTGTTATTTATAATTTATTATGAAATCAAATAAACTATTAAATCAAATAAATATTAAATATATTAAATAAAACACTCCAATAAATTTATTAAAAATACAATAGAATAAAAGTCAATTTCTATAAATGTCGTGCTATCTTAGTAACTTCACGCCGAGACGACGTAGATACGGAAATATCACGCTACTACCCATCACGAAAGCAGCATTGACGACCCTCCGCCGCTAATGAACTCCATTATGCATGCTGCATTTTCCCGCTAAACGGCTACGCTGATCCGTTTGGAACAGGAAAGCACGGGCACGAGCTCGGGGATCGTGTGCCGTGTTTATGAAGAAAATAAATAATTTTTTATGAAATCTAACAGCGATAGACTGTCCTGACAGAAACGAGTTTGAGGGTTGCCTGGTATAAAATACGTACACAAATGCTCTGTTTTAATTAAACAGTTAGATTTCCCTTTCCGTACCAGTTCTGATTTGGCTGTTGTAAGTAAGTAAGTAAGGGTTTTATTAATAACTATATAACTGATAAAAACTTAAGAAACAAAAACATGCAAAAGACAACTTAAAATAGAAACTGTTCACGACGTGTATTTTGGAATCTTCAACTTAAATTCACGGCCTCAGGTCCAGAGGGATCTGAGCCCCTCGGCCGCACCAGCGCGCCGCCCTCTGACTGAACCATTCGGGGTCTCTCACACACCTAAGAGTCCAGTCAAGGCGGACTATGGTTGGTAATCTCGAGATGAGGAGCTTGAGAAACCTTAGTCTTTGTTCTGGGGGACGTCCTCGTGAGAAGAAGACTAATCCCGAGATAGCCCAAGTACCCCAGAGGCGCACTTGGGTTATCCCATTCAATGGCAGATGCTGGGCCCATTTCAGAGCCCACCTAGCTTTCTTCAGGATACGTTTAAGTCTATCCAGGTCAGCTTTCGCCGACCAATTCACCGTAACGGTGAACCCCAGATATTTTACTCGACTCGTGAAGATGGGGAGTGGTTGATGCTGCAAAATGAAGGAGAGTGTAGAGAGTGCTAGTCTCTTAAGTTTCTTTTTGGTGGCAGGAACGCCATTAAAGACAACCACCTGTGATTTAGAGGAGTTTAAAATAAGATTGGATGGGGGCAACTGATCTTTTAATCTTAAAAAGAAACGGCTGATGTCAGAGATTACATCTTTGCACCTGCGTCCAGAGAACAAGGCTGTGGTATCATCAGCATATACCACTAGATGTTGATCACGTTTAAAATTCTTGAATAATACAATGGATGCAGCAAGATATAAGATAGGAGAAAGTGGGGATCCTTGAGGTACACCTGTAATAGGGTAGAACTGACGCGCATCAGGGTCGTCTTCATAGTAGAACCGCTTGGTGTACAACAATATCTCCACCCTGTTAACAATTCTCGCAGGCAACCCGAGGGACCTGAGAGAGGAGATAACGAAGGGAATGGAGATCCGGTCAAATGCAGCTGAAAAATCAAGAAAAACAGCCACAGCAAGCTGATGACTATTATCCTGACAAAACTGATGCACTTCACCAATTGCTGAATGGACCGAGCGCCCTTTGACAAACCCATGAAAACTCGGTGGGATCAAATTACGCCTACATAAATGAACGCGGATTCTACGCGCAAGCGCTTTCTCGTAGATGGATATGAGGGCGTTTTGAATCGAGATGGGCCGCAGATCTTTAGGACAAGTGATTAATCTCTTTTTAGGTAAAAAAAACTCGACGGCTGATGTTGATTTCCGCTATGTCAGACGGGGAGGCTAATAGCATTGTGATGGCGACCTCCTTTCTCTGACTGTATGTCAAAAGCTGACAGACACGAGTGGTGAGTGGCGCGTGGGATTTGGAGGTGCCCGGGAGTGGTCCCCAGGAGTTAAGGATATCTGTAACAGACAAGTCCCTACTCCTGAAGTCACACAAGGCGGGATTGGTTGGGGAGAATGAGTGGCTCCATAATTGTGTAAGGAAAGTGACTCCTCTAAAACTTTGTCAAGGCCTATGCTACCAATCTAAACCAAGGCTCTATCCTTCCAGCAAACAAATTTCTCCTTCTTGAATATCTTCCAGAAGGAAGCCTGAGAAGGGTTTTGGTGAGCAATGCTTGCCCTATCCCTGCTCAGCTGGAGCCTATATCTAGAGCTCCAATATTCATTCGAGAGGATATGTCTGGCGGAAACAGAGAGATTGGGAAGGTGCAACATTTTAGCTAGGACCTTGAGCTTTGTTGGAGTAGGATTGTATATTCGACCTTTATAGGTAGTCGAAAGGATCGCGGTAGCTTGCGATGACAGGTAGGAATTAAATTCGGTCAAACTCTCAATTCCAATTCTGGGGAAGAGTTGGATAGCTGCCTGAAAGAAGGCCACTCTAATAGGATCAAAGTGAAACCTTCTTCTAAGCAACGTATCGTCCTCTAGCCGCCAGCGAATTAGGTCATGAGAGGTGGTCTGTTGTTGACGCGACTGCTCGGTGCAAATGGGTTTCAACAACCACATCTTATGTAGCAGTAATATGTCGAGGAGAGAATTTGTTGTAGAGCAATGAAAGGTTGGGGAAGGTGGTTTATGAATAAGATAGTCGATCCTTGCTCTGCGGAGTGCTGCATTAATCCAACGACCAGTTCTGTCGTTGAAGTCACCAAGTAACATGTCATAACCGCTCCCCAATATTTGATCCAGGAGGTCACGGTTTTTGTGAATTTCTCCTGGCCGAATATAGACATTGGCTATGCTTATACGCTTACCGTTCTTACAAAGTGATATAGCTAAACAAGATAGGGCTGGACAAGAGTATCAATTAAATAAATATCAATTAATAAAACCCTTACTTACTTACTTACAACAGCCAAATCAGAACTGGTACGGAAAGGGAAATCTAACTGTTCAATTAAATATCAATTTAATAGGAGGGATGATCTTAAGGAGCTTTTTACTAGGGTTAAAAGACCTTGTGATGAAGAGGAGTGAGGGGGGGGTTATGTAAGGAGTAAAGTGGGTGTATATGTGCTTAGGGATAAATCGAGTAATATCCTGGGGGAGACGGATAGACCGCGTCTCCTGAAGGACTATAACATCTGCATCTCTACCAGATAGAAGGCTAAGGGCGGAAGCACCTCCCGAATTCCACTGAAGGATATTCAGTGAAAAAGGTCCTTGATTACTTCCCATTGCGTAAGTGTTACCGAAGTGGGACGCCCTCCACCTAGTCGCAACTAGAGGCGGAAAAGTCGCCTTTACCGCTTCCCGTCACGACAAATGGAGTCGCTTGCCCACGGGCGATATCTTCATTTCCCTCGTTAGCCATAGCCCAATTCGAATCCTTCCGAGCAAGCTTCAGAGCGGCTATGCTTAGCGCTGACCCGTTTCGTTTCTTAGATTTTGGTGGCTTCTTAATATTGTTGGTCTTCCCAGAAGGAGGAGAACGGAAGGATTCCGCTAATTGACCCACCAATTTTTGGACCAATTTTTCAAGTTGAATCATTGATGCCTGATGCTGCATTTCAATAAGTTTAAGAATTTCTGTGTCCGGCATCCTGTCGTCATTCTTGTTAGACGATACAGCTTCCACGAAGCTAGTCGGTTTTGCTGTTACACCCCTGTGTCTCTTTTGGTACGCCTTAAAGATTTTACATTTTTTTGACCATGCGGGGTGCTCACCACCGCAGTTTGCGCAAAATGGCTTACTTTCGCACTTCTCAGGATGTATAGCAGTTGTACCACACACGCCGCACTTATGTGGTAAAGAACATCCAGTGGACCAATGCCCCCACTGATGACAATTGTTGCAGTGAGGGTACGTTAGTGAGTCGGTTTCGATTATTGAAAATCTCAAATTATACCCCATAAAAGGATTGCATGTTGAAATCGATAGTTTTGGAGCTTCATCAACCGGGGCATTGCAGAACGCAACGGGAATGGGGAAGCCTTTAATCCCTTTTATAAAGCGCACGTTAGAGATTTTGTAATCAGTTTCTAGGGCTGATATATCTTCTTCTGAAATGTATGTGGGCATATTATTTATCTTTATTGTTGCCAGGATTGGTTTGGAAGCAATTATGCCTTGTTCCGAATGCTCTTTTTTAAAGTAGTCTACGTACGACATTGCGAGATCAGGAGTGCAGAATGAGATTTTAATCTCAGATTCATAATATTTAATCGCATTGAACAATATCCTTTTTTTAAATCGATGAGCAAAGCCTCTTATAAAAACATTGAACATGTTCTGCCTTTCCAGAGGCACCAAAAGTCTGATAATCACCAGGTTGGATAATTTTGGTACCGGGGGAAGTTCACCCTCCGGAATATATTCAAGAGAACCTAAATCTCCACTTACCTCGTTTATTGCATTGGCAGGAAAATTAGTTTTCATTGAGTTCTTTGAACGCTCCGACATGCTAAATTTACTCATTTTGTATGATGTTTGGCTGTTGTACATAAGATAAGGAATTTCTTAAATAACTAACAACCACTAAAAAATAACGAAAAGAGACATTAGAAAAAAAAAACAAATGCAGTTCAAATAAGATAATTCATAATAGCATTTAGTCTTCATAATGATGTCACGGCCTCAGGTCCAGCGGGATCTGAGCCCTCCAGCACATCCAACACGCCGCTCTTCGACTGAACCACCCGGGGTCTATCACCCCCCGAAGAATCCAATCTAGGCGGACTATGCGCGGTAATCGCGAGATGAGGAGCTTGAGAAACCTTAGTCTTTGCTCTGGAGGACGTCCTCTCGAAAAGAAGACTAATCCCGAGATAGCCCAAGTACCCCAGAGGCGCACTTGGGTTTTCCCATTCAACGACAGATGCTGAGCCCGTTTCAGGGCCCACCTAGCTTTCTTCAGGATACGTTTAAGTCTATCCAGGTCAGCTTTCGCCGACCAGTTCACCGTAACAGTGAACCCCAGGTATTTTACTCGACTTGTGAAGGTAGGGAGTGGTTGATTAGTCAATATAGAAGATAGAGCTGAGAGTGCTAGTCTCTTTAATTTTTTCTTTGTCGCAGGGGTGCCATGAAAGACAACTACCTGCGATTTTGATGAATTTAAAATAAGATTGGATAGGGTCAGCTGGTCTGTTAATCTTAAAAAGAAACGGCTGATGTCCGAAGCGACATCTTTGCACCTGCGTCCAGAGAACAGGGCCGTGGTATCATCAGCGTATACCACTAGATGTTGATCACGTTTAAAATTCTTGAATAGTACAATGGAGGCAGCAAGAAATAAGATAGGAGAAAGTGGGGATCCTTGGGGCACACCTGTAATAGGGTAGAACTGACACGCATCAGGGTCGTCTTCATAGTAGAACCTCTTGGTAAACAGTAATATCTCCACCCTGTTAACAATTCTCGCAGGCAACCCGAGTGACCTGAGAGAGGAGATAACAAAGGGAATGGAAATGCGGTCAAATGCAGCAGAAAAGTCAAGGAAAACAGCCACAGCTAGTTGATGGCTATTATCCCTACAAAACTGATGCACTTCACCTATTGCTGAATGAACCGAGCGTCCCTTGACAAACCCGTGAAAACTCGGTGGGATCAAATTACGCCTACTTAAATGGTCGCGGATTCTACGCGCAAGCGCTTTTTCGTAGATGGAGATGAGGGAGTTTTGAATCGAAATGGGACGCAGATCTTTGGGACATGAAACCGGACTATGCTTTGGTAAGAAAATTCTACGACTAATATTGATGCCGGCTACATCGGATGGTGAGGCTAAAAGCATTGTGACGGCCACTTCTCTTCTTTGATCGGCTGTCAAAAGCTGACAGACTCGAGAAGATAGTGGAGCGACGGATTTAGAGGTGCCCGGAAGTGGCCCCCAGGAGTTCAGGATATCTGTAACAGATAAGTCCCTGCTTCTGAAGTCACCCCAAGGCGGGATTGGTTGGGGAGATTGAGTGGCTCCATAATTATGTAGGGATAGTGACTCCTTCAAAACATTATCAAGGCCTATACTACCAATCCAACCCAAAGCTCTATCCTTCCAACAGACAAACTTCTCCTTCTTGAATATCTTCCAGAAGGAAGACTGAGAAGGGTTAAGGTGAGCGATGTTCGCCTTATCCCTGCTCAGCTGGAACCTATATCTAGTGCTCCAGTATTCATTCGAGATGGCCTGCCTGGCGGAAACAGAGACATTGGGAAGACCTAGCATTTTAGCCAAAACCTTGAGTTTTGTTGGAGTGGGATTGTAAATATGACCTTTATAGGTAGTCGAAAGAAACGTGGTAGCTTGCGAGGAGAGGAAGGAATTAAATTCGGTCAAATTCTCATTACCAATTCTGGGGAAGAGTTGGATAGCCGCCTGAAAGAAAGCCACTCTGATGGGATCAAAGTGAAACCTCCTTCTAAGCAACGTATCTTCCTCTATCCGCCAACGAATTAGGTCATGAGAGATGGTCTGTTTTTGGCGCGACTGCTCAGTGCAGATGGGTTTCAACAACCACATCTTATGAAGCAGTAATATGTCGAGAAGAGAATTAGTTGTTGAGCAATGAAAAGTTGGGGACGGTGGTTTGTGAATAAGGTAATCGTTCCTGGCTCTGCGGAGTGCTGCATTAATCCAACGACCAGTTCTGTCGTTGAAGTCACCGAGTAACATGTCATAGCCACTACCCAAGATACGGTCCAGGAGATCACGGTTCTTGTGAATTTCCCCTGGCCTAATATAGATATTGGCTATGCTGATACGTTTACCATTCTTACAAAGTGAAACAGCTAAACAAGACAGGGCTGGACAAGAATAGTTTAAAAGAAGGGATGATCTTAAGGAGCATTTAACTAGGGTTAAGAGACCTTGAGATGAAGAGGCGTGAGGAGGGGTTATGTACG
>WNNJ02003761.1:0-38918 GCA_012934845.2 Pomphorhynchus laevis
CATCATGAAATTCATTTTTAGACAAGGCGTGATGACGATGTTCGAATGCTCTAACGGACAACCATGTTGACGCTCCCTTTATGCTTGCGTACAACATTTTTTGGTTCGCCTCTTCATTATGAAATTTTAATGCGTATGCTTGCTTTTGAAAATCGATGTCACGCTCTTTTGATATCTCTAAAGCTTTCTCTTGTTGTTTTGCCTTGATTTGAGTTACAGGAATATTTTCAGAAAGGATACTGCACAAACGAATCGAATACTTTAGGTTTAGTTCAGGTCGTGTATCCGGCAGCGAAATTCCAAGTCCACCATAACGTAGAGGTAATTGAATAATGTCAATGTGAGACTGAAGGAGTCTAATGCCAATCATGGACGTAATCACTTCATTGACAATGAAATTCGAAAGCTGTTTAAATTGAGTTTCTTCTACTGGGCATGTTCGTTGAATAAATCGCCATTTAAATTGAAAGGATTGTGTAAAAACTATGTATGCCAGATAAGGATTTTCATTTGCTACTAAGATCAAATTTTGAAGGCTTTTGGTCCACGTATCTATCTTTCGTGTCATAAACTGTGTCATAAATGATTCCGTACCAATTGCTGCTCCCAAAACCTTCAATCCATCAGAAGTTATTTGCAACTTCTGTTTTTCAAATAGCGAACACGTATAATCTTCATTATCTTTATGAACTAATATTTGGCATTTCTCTTCATTTAGGAAGAAGCCATACTTTGGGCCAATATCTCGTATGCAGGTCCAAACGTCGAAGAGTGTGTGAGCGTCACCGACAATGTGCGCATCATCTGCATACCATCTATGCGTGGTTTTAGGAAAACGTTCCTTCAAAGTCTTGATGATTGGTATTGACGCTACTGCATACGCTATCATAGCTAAGGGATCGCCTTGCGTGAACCCTTCCGATGATGGAATTAAATCGTCCTCGACAGTCAGTAAGGTTGAGCTCGAATACATATTGCGCAGAATCACGGAAAATGATGGACATATCTTATCAACATTTTTCAATGCGACTGCTCTGTTGACAGTGTTAAATGCATTCGATGCATCCAGTTGTAAAATACAGTTTTCTAGGTTATCGTTGTACATCTTTCTGATGGAATGAATTGCAAATTCAATCCCGCACCTTTGTCCTGAACATAACTGTTCATTACCAACAACAGATTGTAAATCACCCTTAATTCTTTCTGCAATTGTCTTGCCGATTATACGACGTAATGTTTCTCCGATGCCTATCGGTCTAATACCCGGATTTTTATCCAGTGCTATCAAGCGGCTTACCTTAAGTGCCTCAAGGTCATGTTTATCTAGTGGCTGAGTTGCGATTATAATTGTAAATTGGGCGATGGAGGAAGCAAGTTTACTTGAACTTTTTCCAAATGAATTTAACATCGAGCGCCATTGTAAAGCATCAACACCTGATGGTCCCGCTGATCCCTGAGTTTTTCTACTTGCTGTTTTGATGTCAGTTTCAGATATATCTAGAAATCGCAATGTAGGTACCAAACCGATTCCGGTCAGAGGTGTTGAGAGAAGAACCGATTCGTCGGCGGCCTTACTCACAGGATGTAATTCAACAAGTTTTTTCATGACATTAGTCCCACCAATCTCGTCATTTACATGTAAAATTTTTCCATATTCTTGTGGGTCTTCCAGTAATTTCATGGCAGTGTTAGTTTTTCCGTTACTTAGTAGATTTTGGAAACGACTTATCCATTTTAATTCATTTCTTGTTTTTGCATGCTTAAATCTTTTTTCCTCCTGCAGAATGGACGACTCGTGAAGTAAGTCATCAATCTTATTTTCTTGCCAAAGAATCAATCTACGAGCTACATTACATCGAATAACTTTGGCTTTTGATTTTGGCGTCGCTTGTAAAATCAATTGACAGAATACAGTTACTGTCTTGAGGTGTAAGGCCATGTTAGGTATATCACATGCAGCTAAGGAGAATAATTCGGCTAACTTGTCAACAAAATCATTACTAACGTTGCACTTTAATAATGAGTACAGATTCGGAATCCAATGAATCACTTGGTAGAATGTGTCGTCGATCATTTTTTGAAATGTTGTTTGTCTATTGGAATTTGATGGACTTGAAATCAAGGCAAGATCTTGTGATTCACTTGAAGTATATTGTTCTATGCTAGCTGTACGAGTCAGAGGTTGTCGTATTTTTTGAAATATACTGGATTGTACTTTATTCGTACACAGAGGTGCTTGACAATTAATACAGCTCTCATTTGATCTTGCACATTTACAGCCTTTACATCTGGCATTAGGTCCATTGCATGAACAACATTTTGCAAAGGAAGCAGGTTTTCCTTTTGGCATAATAATTGTTTTTTTTTTTTTTTTTTTTTTTTTTTTTTTTTTTTTTTTTTTTTTTTTTTAAAATAATAATAATTATTCATAAAATTACATTTAAAGGTTCCCGCAAATGGGCCTTATATTGCAATTTGAGAGTCAAATCTGCATCATGTCATTCAGTCGTTGTTCCTCGAAAAAGGATGTCACGCGTTAGAGCGAACACAATCTTGTTCGGCGAGACCCACTCTTCTAATAGGTGCATTTCGTCTCGAACGCGGACCTCTGATACAATTTGAGGCAGATTTGCATAAAATAAAGGCGATTTTACGTTTGAGCTTTTGTATACAATCAGCATAGGGCTGCAGTGTTTTTTGAGATTTTAGCTTGGCTAAATTGCGAAGACAGAACAAAGCACCCGGACCAACACCACCTGCAGCTGTAAATATAATCGGAATGAAGACACTGCGTTCGACATCTGTTATCCTTTCTTCATATTTAGAACGTTTTCGATGCTCATGGTATTCGAAGGCACTTGCAGGTTCGCTCTGACACGATATGGCATGGTGATTGAAGATACACACGTCGAAGAACGTTCGCTCATATCGTGATCCGGCAAAACCGCAACACATGACATCCAGACGAGCTCCGTCGTCTTTACTAGTAGTGGGTCGTTGAAAATTAACGAATGTATCAATCGGTCGTAACGATGGCTCAACTTCGACACCGTGGCATACAGTTGAAAGTTCACTTGCTAGAAAATCCCTCACCGCATCATGTCGCACTGTCGGGAGACCACCTCGTTTACATGAGAGCAAGTGGTTTAGTTTATTTGGTCCACCGCATACACATGCCATTTGCGGAATTTCCAAAGGATCGAACCCGTAACGAATCGCAACAGCGTCACGGAATTCATGTGGAGTGAGAAGTTCCTCCTCACCTGCAAGCGGCAAAGCACTAAGCCACGCTGAGGCTCCTCGTATTATCGAAAATTTGATTGCGTGCCGCACGTGAGCAGGCAATTCATTAGATACCACTTGTAGGCGAGAAGAAAACATTTCTTGGCGATCTATCGATACTACTACGGAGGCATTCTGTTGCGCGGTACGTAGATCCTGCCTAAGTAATCCCGAGGTGTAGGTCTCACAAATTTTGAGAGAACTTTTGAACTCGATGGACGACGTGAAGACAGGATCAGAAATTCCTAGTCCACCCAAACTGAATGGCGAAGAAAATAATGTGAACATATCATTGTCGACACGACGATTAATCAACTTGGGCAGTAGTCCATCGCGTAATAGAAGTTGTAAAGGGATCAATAAGGAAGGCTGACACGGAGTCGTTCTCAAGAAATGTGTCCACTTCCATTGCAGTGAATGAGTTAGGCCGACAAAAGCTATGTGAGGATCGACATTAGCAATTAAACCCAAACGTTCGATCAGTACTGACCAATCACGAACTTTTTGATCCACAAAATCTTCCAAATAAGTTTGAGTACCGATTGGTGACCCTAGCACTTCTATTCCATTCGTATTACAGTGTACTTCATTAAAGTCTGGGTAATCTATCATACTGGATTCATGCAGTAGCAATTTAGTCTTACTAGGGTTCACATTATATCCATAAAGTGGCCCAATTTCCTTCAAAAATTTCCAAACTCTTAATAAATCCTCAGGCGACCCGACGAAGTTAGCGTCATCCGCATACCATCGTTGAACGACTGCTGGAAAACGATGACTTATTAAATGTATCATAGGAAGAGTAGCCATTGCAAATGCGGCCATGGCTAATGGGTCACCCTGCGTGACACCTTCATGGGAATAAATTGATGCACCACCTAAAACAAGCTCAGTATCGGCTGAATATACATTTTCGATTATCTGTGCGAGAGCTGGACACGTGAATTTGACATTTTGGAGCATTAAAGCACGATTTACTGAATTGAACGCATTTGTCGCGTCTACTGCAAGCAAGCCACATTTGGCGTCCGCATGGAATGATTCTCTGAGTGAATGAATTGCGAATTCCAATCCACTACGTTGAGAGGCACAAAGTTGTTCGATTCCGGCTGAATCTTGAATATCATCTTTGATTGATGCGAGAATAGCTTTACATATAATTCTACGTGCAACATCCCCAATACCAATAGGCCTTATGCCACCTGATTTTTTCGATAAAGCAATGAGTCTACTTGCTCTGAAGGGGTCCAGACATTCTGATCGCCATTTTCGGGTGGCTAGAGAGATTGCAAAGTCAGCGATTGCCTGTGCAAGCCGAGATGAATGATTGGAGAAGCATGTTAACATCCGTTTCCAAAAGAGGGCATCCAATCCAGACGGTCCAGCGCCCCCGCTTGTTTTTTTCGCAGCACGAATAATTGAATCCTTGTCCACTTGGAGAAATAAAGATGGATGATGTTCTCTTGCATTTATAATTCTTTTTTTCAGGATTGCTTTTTCATTTGCTGAACTGCTATCGGGATGCAGCGACTCGAGTAACGAACTAACAGAGCTACCGTCAACAATCGACGATGGATTGAGTACCCCAGTATCGCATTGTTGATCCAATAGTGAGGTTGCAGCACCAACTCTGCCAACTGACATTAATTTCCGATATTTACGCTCCCAACCGATTGAATTCTCACTGCGTATGACACCCGCGACCGCACGATCTTGTAGAATGCGGGCTTCATTATATAGATCCGAAATTTTATCTTCTTTCCATAAACGTATACGTTGTTCAAGCAGTTTACGCGTCAAAGACACTTTTAGAGATTGAGGTCGTTGAAATACACACCGAGCAAAAATGACTGCCTTTTCGAGAGAAGTGACATCCTCTACATTGTTGACTGCTGATTCATAGATACCCGCTAGTAAGTCGATGGATGTTCCACTGATTCCACACTTAGGTAGTACAATTGCCTGCGGTCTCCATTGGATAACCTTTTGATAGATGTCGTGTAAAGATAAAGAGGCACTCTCGACTACTTCAGTATCAAAACCACCAAGCATGAAATCATGCGTCGAATCAGACTCAGTTTCACCTTTTATCTCTATAACTTTAGATGACGTATCGTGAGTACGCCCTTTGTTTGTACAACCAGATGCTCGGCAATTAAAGCAGCATTGATTATTCTTCACACAAGAGCAGGATTTACATTTTGCAGACTGACCGTTGCATGAACAACAGAGAACTTGATTGGCAGGCTTACCACGAACCATAATATCCAAATTTGCAGGATAATAACGCAGAGTCAAAGTTGTCTTAAAATTTAGGGCAGGACGTACACTGGCCGTACGAAGTCGATATTGCTGTTGCTTAATAAATGAATCTGACAGTTTTGAACCAGAGCCCTTATATCCTGGGATGGTTATGCAGATTGAAAGTGTAAAATTGATCTTGTATATAGCTTTTGATATCAGTATATATCTTTATATCCGGTATATATATCCGGTATCAGTATATATTGTGTGTTGAAGATTGTAAGATGTTGCAATTGTGTGTTTTTTTTTTTTTTTTTTTTTTTTTTTTTTTTTTTTTTTTTATATTTTATTTTTTTTATTCAATAATTATATTGGATACCCGCAAATGGGCCCATAAAATCAAAATTTAATCATCTGTAATTGTATCCTGTTCTTCTTCGCTGTATTTTTTGAGCCTCATGGTAAAAGAATTTGCCTTTGCAAGTTTGGTTGCTATCAAATATCTTATGTCATGGACACTCTGTGCGTACGTTTGATTTTGTCGTTCTGAAAGTTTTCTTGCTATTTGCCTTACAACCGTATTAATAGTTGGTCCCATTGCACCTGTCACTCCAATTACAAGTGGATAAAAATTTCCATGTTCAATTTCAGTTATCCTTTCTTCATATTTCGATCTTTTCCTAGCTTCATGGTATAATTGTGGGTGTTCATTTCTACCAGTTGAGTATGACGGTGCTAAGTGATTATAAACACATATATCCATAAAGGATCGACAAGTCATATCTCCGAATAGTCCGCTGCAATATATATCAGATCTTGCGTTTCTGTTCGTTGTCGTTTGTCCAGTGAGTTTGACAGTTTCAGGAACATTCTCAAGGACTGGTTCTATATAAACTTCGCGGCATACCCGCTTCAATACATTTGCGATTGTGTCTCTCACCATGTTGTGTCGAATAAATGTTTTACCTTCTCTTTTACATGACAATAATAATATATAATTTTTTTTAAATGAAAACTGATTTATTGAGAAATTTACAATGATGATTGTTACTCTCAAATGGGCCGTAATGTTTATAAATGTTTAAACAACAAGTTTTCTCAAGCTATTGTCGTCATCTGCCGACAGGGGTGCCGTCTTGTCGAGCGAGGACACCGGAGGCTCACAGACACTGCACGAGCTAATGCAAATCCGATGCGCCTCTTTAGGTGACTTAGTACACTTGGGTAAGCGGATCTGTTACTCAGGGTTCGCTTGGCGGTGATATCTCTGAGTATACCCATGGCGTATTTTCCGATTCCGCCAGAAGTCGAGAATATGGCAGGAACAAAATATCCGTGTTCGACGATTGATATTCTCTCGGCATACTTTGACTGCTTACATGATTCATTGTAGAGGAAAGAGGATTCTGGGCTACGGTTGACGTTAGATTGGGCAAGTGTTGAAAAAACGTTGACGTCTATAAACGTCCGTTCGAATCTTTCGCCCCGCATCCCACAGCATACCACATCGAGTCGTGCACCGCTTTCTCTTGACGTTGTTTCATTCTCGAAGATCAATGTCTCCGGAACCTCCGCAAGTACGGGCTCAGTAGCAACTCCATGGCATACCTCCGAAAGTTCTAAGGCAAGGATGTCGCGTACGGCATTATGGCGTATAATCGGAAGACCACCCGTTTTACAGGAGAGAGCATGACTGACAGACTGTGTTGTTCCACATGCGCATTTGTCTTGAGATACGTTTGGGGGGGGTCCAACCATAACGCGAACATAAGGCATCACTGAACTCGTTACGACTGAGATGAAAACCATCCTTGACGAGCGGTAGTGCACTTAACCAAGTTGACGCACCAACCATTGCAGCATGTGCGATAATGTTGGAAGATGCCGAGTCCATGCACTGGATGAATATTTATTATAAAAAAGTATAATAATAATAAATATAATATGATAATAAAATATCTGATAATAAGTAAAATAACTGATAATTTTTTTTTTTTTTTAAAGAAAAATTTTTATTTTCCGTAAAACATACAAGAATGTGTCCAAAAGTAAAGAACTAAAGAATTCAAAAATCCAATCATAAGCTAAGTTATTTCTCTTTAATTCGAATCTTCCGGCTTTCGTGACATCTCTTCTGTTGATCGAAAATGATCGTGAATAGGTTTTCCATATGTAGAGCGTGGCGCTCTTAAACAGGCAGATGCAGCACGAGCTAAGGCAAATGAAATTTTCTCTCGTATATTTTTTATTATTTGAGGATATGGGAGTTCGCGTTTTGAGCTTAATTTTGACGCTATTTGCTTCATTATCCTATTAGATTCCTGACTTGATCCTCCTGAAGACGAAAAAATTAACGGACTGAAATGCGCCTGTTCTAAACTTAAAATTCGCTCTCCATACTTCGAAATTTTTCGTTTTTCATGGTATTCAAAGTCAGCTTTACACTCAGTTCGGGAGTTAGAGGGAGCATGTACATTAAATATTGCGACATCCAAAAATGTTCGCTCAAACCGGCTTCCGAATAGTCCACTACATACAACATCCAGACGCGCTTCTTTCGATATGCTTGTGCTTTTGTTGTTAAAACGATAATCAGATGGAACGGTTGCTAATACTGGTTCAACCTCCACGCCACTGCATATTTCGCTTAAGAGATGAGAAAATATATCCCTTACTTCATTATGCCTGATAGATGGTAGCGCTCCGGTCTTGCACGAAAATGCATGATTGATAGTCATTTCTGAAGAACATATGCATTTTTTATTTTCTAATGCTCGCAAAGACCATCCATAGCGACCTGCTAATGCATCGCTAAACTCATTGTATGTAAGCCGAAACCCCTCGTGACGTAGAGGTAGGGAAGATAGCCACGATGAAGCTCCCTTGTAACTAGCATGTGCCAATATCTTAAAGTAATCCGATGGTAGAGATTTTAGTATTAATTCTTTCCTCGATTTGGCTACATTTAATCTCATGTATGAAATATTTCTAACTGTTTGAGTTTGAACATCCCTCAGGTTTTCTCCCGTATATCCGTCTCGATAGGTTTCGTACAGTCTACGAGAATAATTGTACTCCAAGTCAGCGATGTATTCCGGATCAACTAACCCAATGCCCCCTAACTTTAACGGTAGAGTTAATAATTCTTTATGTGCTTGTTCAATTTTCGCTTGTGTGATTGACTCAATAAAACCGCTATACAATAGGTTTTTAAGACATCTAGTGACATCCGTGCACATTGGTACTGTTCTGTAAGTATATATCCATTTCCATTGCACAGAGTGTATTAACCCGGAATAAGCAGTTTGTCGATCAATTTTACTAACTTCAACTAATCTTTCAAGTGTGGATGCCCAGGATGTTACCCTGGTTTTTATAATATCCAAAACATCAGCTTCTGCTCCAATGGGAGTTCCGAGTACTTCGATAGCACGCTCACTTATTTTACAGTCAGAGAAGTTGCTAGTGTCGAATTCATGTTCCTTGTGTATTAGCAGCTGTGTCTTTAGTGGATTAACGTAATAGCCAAATTTCGGGCCTATTGTTTTTAGTATTTCCCAGGCTTTATATAAATCATCGCTAGGACCGACAAAATTTGCATCGTCTGCGTACCATCGTTGAATCACGGATGGTAAACATTTTTGAATATGAAGGATGAGTGGTAGAGTCGAAACGGCAAATGCAGCCATGGCCAAAGGGTCACCTTGAGTGAAACCCTCTTTTGAAAATATCGGATCACTACCAGTAAACATTGTTGATGATTTTATGTATAAGTTCACTAGTATTGTTTCAAGAGACGGACAAATGAATTTTATGTTTGCTAATGTTAGACGTCGATTTACGGAATTAAAAGCGTTTGTTGCATCCACGGCCAGTAAGCCAAAGTCAACCCGAGAGTGAAAGGAATCTGATAAGGAATGAACAGCGAATTCTATTCCGCTTCTCTGTGATGCGCACAATTGCACAGTTCCCATTACATCCTGAATATGTCCTCTAATTTTTCCTAAAACGACTTTGCTAATTATCCGTCGTTCTACTTGTCCCACGCCAATTGGTCGTATACCTGCAGTCTTTTTTAAAGCTATAAGTCTACTCGCTACAAACGCACGCAAACTGTTAGGATTGATATGCTCCGAAGCTAATCGTATTGCAAATTCCGCTAGTGATGTTGCCAACTTCTTAGAGTGGATACCGAATCCAGTTAACATTCTCTTCCACATTATTGCATTTAAGCCTGAAGGTCCAGCGCCACCTTGAGTTCTCCTTGCTGCTGCAATGATTTCGTCTGCATCTATAGAATAAAATATGACTGGATGATGACTAGTTACTCCCTCAACAAAATCCGATAGAATAGCACTCTGATCTATTTCAGCAGGGTAAGGGTGTAATTCTGCTAGCTTCTCTATTACAGTATTTGTACCAACTTTCGAATCGGGAGAAAGAATGGGTGAATCGTCTTTAAATTCTAGAAGTCTGGTTGCTGAAGCTACACATCCATTCTCCATTAGCCGAATGTAGTTTTTATGCCAATCAATCTTCTTAGTTTTCAAATTGCAATGGGATGTTGTCTGCAACATCAATGCTTCTTCATATACACTTATAAAGTCTTCCGCTTTCCAACTCTTTAAACGACGTTCAATGGTCTTTCTAGTGTAAGAGATCTTACGCTTTGGGATTTTTTGAAGGATACACTGTGAGAAAACCGTTGCTTTCATCAATGAGATTTGGCCATCATCTTTGTCATTTGCTATTAAATTGTAATAAGAAGAAAGAATATCTATAAATTCGTTACTCGCCGTACATATAGGAAGTTGCATGAGGTTGGGGCGCCAATTACATACCTTATAATATATGTATTCAATAGAAATACTGGGTGTCGTTATATTACTTACTGCCCTTGCCCGTGCTGTTGCATCGTTGTTTCGAAATGTAGATAAGGAATCTATTGAATGAACTTGGTCGTTGAATATGCTAGTCGGATCTGTATGTGTAGAATTTCGACATTGGATAGATTAAATCAGCTAACTGAGTCTACGTATTGTTATATAATTATAAAATAAACAAAACATAATAATGCTAAATCAAAATTTAATAATTAAATAATAAAATTAATAATTGTTTTTAGATTTTCTATAATTTTAATCAAGTTAAAAAATAAAAATAAAAAATAAAAAATAAAATTTAAAGTAAACGTCATTTTTATGAATTGACTAATAAATAACAGGCGTTGTATCAGAATAAGAATTAGAGGTCATCAGGAGGAACTGCTATGCTATCAGGTTTCGGCCCCTAACTCCTCTACCCAACATAGCAGCGGGGCCAAATACATGCTAATGATGTATTTCCTCTGAAATAACTATCTAGTATCTTATTCTAATGCAAAGTATATTATTTATTATTCATCCATAAAAATTTGCCACTTAAGAGTTTAAATTTATTCTTTATATTATTGTGTTGATTTATATATTTTACTATTTTCTGCTTGATGCTATTTTTATAGTAACCTAGTTTAAAATATGTATCTATTAAATTATTTAAATGATTTTTAAGAAAGCCAATATCATTACATATTGTTGCAATTCTTAAAATTTCATTATTTAATGTATTATATTTTATATTATATGGTATGCATGAATGCTCATGCAAAAATATGTTTCTTGTAAATTTAAATATGTCATCTTTACGATATAAATTAATAGTAGTTTTAGTTAATGTTAATTTAATGTTCATATCTAGATATACACCTTCTTTATCATTAATGTCGTTCTTGATTCAACAAAAGAGTTGAATCAAGAACGACAAAAAGTTGTGGATGAGCGTTTGGCATACATTCGATCAATCTTACCCGCCTCAATGCATCAAGCCCTGGAATTTGCACTGGGACAGGGTGCTTCCTCTTGGATTAGTGCAGTTCCAGTGAAAGCTGAATTCAGTCATTTGTGTCCACATGAATTCAGAGATGCTCTTGCGTTGCGATATGGCTTCGACCCTATCGGGATTCCCAAGGACAAGTGTGTGTGGTGATGATGCGAAACTCCCACATTTGCTTTCGTGCAAGCGATTTCGAATTCCAGATCAGATCCATCTTGAGGCAGAAAAATTCCCAAACCACCATACCGCAAAGGGATATTTAATATTGTTTTAAATCGATCTATATCGACGACGCCAGTTATCTTGGGAACAAGGCAGGATACTATGATTTTCGACAACTTTGCGAATGCTTCTGAATAGACATGTATAGTTCGTTGTATAAAGTTCCAGCTGTGTTGTAGTGCTTGAGTCAGAGCGACGTAAGCCAAGTGAGGATCTTCGTCGACTACTAGTATCAACCTCTCTATGCAAGTAGACCATTCATCTATTTTCCTTTTTATAAACATATTTGTATATGATTTTGTACCAATAGCTGAACCCAGTATCTTAATTCCATCAGTATTAATGCATAGGTTAGATTCTACGAATGTTACTCCGTCTGGAAGCGGTTGCAGTGTAGGTTCAAGAGAAACGGGGTCGCAAATCCCTTTTAGCTCTTTTGCAATTAGATCCCGAAGGAAGTCTATCAATTCACAAGTCTATCAATTCACATTGATAGACTCCGATTTGGGGAATATATTTTTAATTCGATTACGACAGCCTGGTGCTCTGCAATTCACACACGGGCTTGATTTTTTCGCACATCGACACCCACGACAAATGGCCGCTGCGCCGTTGCAATTACAACATCGTATTTCATCTGTTGGTTTTCCGCGAACCATTCTGCGTACTCCGGATGTACCCTGGACGTACGACTTTGAAATTGTATGTGTGTTAAAGTTGTTTGTTTAATCACTTGAGATTTGGAATGTATTGGAATAAATATCGGTGTATTGTATGTTTATCAGAAACTGTGTGTTAGTTTATTGTATGTTGTTTATCGTAATTTGTGTAAGTAGTTTATTAAGCTGCCAAGAAAGTTCAAACTCAATAACTGATAATAATTTTTTTTTTTGAAGAGAAGATTTATTCAAGAAAAAAAAAGAAGTAAAATGTTCTACAAACTAGAAAAGTTTCTTGCACTGTCAAGCACATTGTCCCGACATATTACTCAACGGAGTGCAGCGGACTTGTAATGATGCTGCTCTTGCTAGCGCTAGTCCCGTTTTGATCCTCAAATCACGCATGCATTCGTTGTATGGCCGAGTAGATTTTATAGATTGACGCCTGCATATTTGTCGTAGCACCTTTGAAGCTATTTCACCAGCTCCACCGTTAGCTGCAAAAATTATAGGAAAAAAACAAGCTCTTTCAAATCGTGATATACGTTCACCGTATTTTCCGATTTTCCTTTGTTCATGGTAGTGAAAGTGATTTTGTGGCATTGATGTTGAGTAGGACGAAGCAAGGTGATTGTAAACGCAAATGTCCAATAGGGACCGCTCCGAAATACTAAACAACCCATAGCAAGAAATATCTACTCTAGCGTTATGTTCCCTGGCTGTCGAATTTGTTGCGAATGTTACTCCGTCTGGAAGCGGTTGCAGTGTAGGTTCAAGAGAAACGGGGTCGCAAATCCCTTTTAGCTCTTTTGCAATTAGATCCCGAAGGAAGTTGTGTCGTATTATTGGCATACCACCGACCTTACATGAAAGAGAGTGACGGAGCTCAAACTTTGAACCGCATAAACATTGATCTGGTTGTTTCGGAGGCGTCCAACCATATCTTGTCGCTAGAGCGTCTTGAAATTGGAGCTTTGAGAGTCGATAGCCATATGCTTCCATCGGTTTTGCAGACAACCATGTTGACGCACCACACGTAGCAGCAAATTTTAAAGCTTTTATAATATTGCTATCTTCCAATGTTTGTAATTTAATATTCCAAAAATTATTTCGTTGATTGTGAATATCCAGAGCGATTTGTTGCTGCTGTTGGGCCAACAAGGGGCCAAATGATGCATTGATCAACGGTTGACACATTCGGCGCGAATTTTCGAATTCCAGATCAGATCCATCTTGAGGCAGAAAAATTCCCAAACCACCATACCGCAAAGGGATATTTAATATTGTTTTAAATCGATCTATATCGACGACGCCAGTTATCTTGGGAACAAGGCAGGATACTATGATTTTCGACAAGTTTGCGAATGCTTCTGAATAGACATGTATAGTTCGTTGTATGAAGTTCCAGCTGTGTTGTAGTGCTTGAGTCAGAGCGACGTAAGCCAAGTGAGGATCTTCGTCGACTACTAGTATCAACCTCTCTATGCAAGTAGACCATTCATCTATTTTCCTTTTTATAAACATATTTGTATATGATTTTGTACCAATAGCTGAACCCAGTATCTTAATTCCATCAGTATTAATGCATAGGTTAGATTCTACGAAAATCGACCGGGCAACGCTAAGTATCTTATCGTGTACCAACATTCGGCACTTTTCTTCATTAAGATAAAATCCAAAATCAGGACCGACTCGACGCACATATCCCAAATCCAAGGTCCTTCAATCGATAATGTTAGGACCGCATACCACTCGACGCACTTTGAAAGAACATTATCAAGGGAAGAGACGCCGCGGCAAACCCAAAGCGGGTCTTGAGTGAATCCCTCTGATGATTTAAAAAAATTGTCGGTCAGTATATTAGGGCATTTTAGATATTTCGTAGTATAGTGGATAAAGAAGGACTTGAACCGATCATTGTTCAAAGCGACTAAACGATTTATGCGATTAAAAGCGTTGGATGCATCTAGTTGTAATATGCACAAGTCATCGCTACTATCAAAGAGTTCTCTTGTGGAATGAATTGCCATCTCAATACCACATCGTTGGCCAGAGCATAATTGAACACAACCAGCCACTTTCTGGATATCTTCCGAAATTCTTTTCGCCACAACTTTGCCTACTATTCTTCGAGAGACTTCACCTACTCCAATCGGTCGTACTCCTGGATTTTTATCTAATGGAATTAGACGGCTTACTGTAAAGGCCTCAATGTCGCCGGGATTCAATTCGATGGTCGCTATAGTTATTGCGAAGTTGGCTAAGGATTCAGCAAGCCCATTAGAACTTTGACCAAAAGAGCATATCATACTCTTCCATGAAGATGCATTTACTCCAGAAGGCCCTGCTGCACCACGTGTAGATCTAGCGGCAGAACGAATATCTTCAGCATCTATTTTTAGGAAGCGAACAGGATGATGATCAGCAATGTTATCCAGTGGAGCTCTGAGTAAGACGTGTTTATTCGCAGGAATTGAATCAGGATGTAATTCCAACAATTTCTCCTTTACTGATTGACCGCTTGGCAAAGTGTCTTTAAGTCTGAACACCTGGTGCGATTTATTGGGATCTTTTAGTACTTGAATTGCGGCGTGTGTTTTTCCCGTTGTTAACAGTTTACTAAATAAGTTTATCCAGTTTTGATTCTTTTTTATTATTGGTAAACGATCGCGTGCCTCAGATTGAAGAATTCTTCCCTCAACTAGTAGTTCGGATATTCGGTTCTCTTTCCAGAGTAATATTCGTCTTGTAAGTATTGATCTTATTGCGCTAGTCTTCCTTGTTGTTGTTTTTTGAAGCATAAGTTGACATATAACGGTTATCTTCATCAGGAGATACCTCATTTTAGAGTGATCAGAGTTAATGGCGGAGTAACATTCCGATAGTATGTCTATGAAACTTGAACTTGTGTTGCATTTTGGTAAGTTGAACAAGTTGGGTATCCACTTTACAACTTCATAGTATGTAGATTCAATGATCGATGCGTGCTGCGATATGTTATTTGATGTTTCGATTATGTTTGTGTTAACCGATCCATTACAAGTTGAATTATCGATTAAACATGATTGTTTAACCACATTGTCAACTACATACAGAGAAGCGGTATTTCCACAATTTCGTGCTGAACAGTTGACGCAAGGTTGTTTTAGACGGGCACATTTGCATGACTTACAAACAGCAGCTTGACCGTTGCAGGAACAACATTTTGAAATACCTGCAGGAATTCCTTTCGGCATAATTTGTGTTGGAAATCTGTGTATGTTATTACCTTTTTAAGGTGATAATTTTTTTTTTTAATAAATAATATATTATTAATTACAACATATGGTTCCCTCAAATGGGCCAATATACATTAAACATTGTTATGTATTATTATTTATTCTAAAACATGAGAATCATCCATCCGTTCGGATCCACGACTATATGGGTGACCCCTAGTCGACCGGCACCCTCTGATTGCATGTGAGGCAGCACGACACAGCAGCAAACTTATGGACCTTCTGAGGCCACACAGGCATTCAGCATAGCTTTTATTCCCACGTGATGAACGCAATCGAGCAATTGTCCTGAGCAAAACCATGGCGTCGGGTCCCGCAGCACCAGAAGCCGTGAACACCAGCGGCATAAATCTACTCCTTTCGATATCGATGATACGTTCCGCGTATTTTGATCTTTTTCTCGCTTCATGAAAATCAAATGCAGCTTTTCTCGTAGACGCACACGATGGAGCAAAATGGTTGAAAACCGTAACGTCAAAGAACGTTCGCTCATATCTAGCGTCAGAAAGCCCAATGCAGACGATGTCGAGTCGCGCGTCGTCACTTCGACAAGTGACCCGATGATCAAAACAGTGATCACTATCTACCCGTTGTAATATCGGTTCGACACCAACCCCAGTACACACCTGTGATATTTCGGTGGCCAAGAAATCGCGTAAGGCGTTATGCCTTGTTATTACAACACCTCCTCGCTTGCACGAAAGCAAATGTGGGAGTTTCGCATCATCACCACACACACTTGTCCTTGGGAATCCCGATAGGGTCGAAGCCATATCGCAACGCAAGAGCATCTCTGAATTCATGTGGACACAAATGACTGAATTCAGCTTTCACTGGAACTGCACTAATCCAAGAGGAAGCACCCTGTCCCAGTGCAAATTCCAGGGCTTGATGCATTGAGGCGGGTAAGATTGATCGAATGTATGCCAAACGCTCATCCACAACTTTTTGTCGTTCTTGATTCAACTCTTTTGTCAAGTTATTCTGAGCATCCCTGAGAAGATCACCTTGTAGCCCACTATCAAATGTTTTACAAAATTTTTTCGAGCTTTCGAACTCGGTCAAAGCTGCGCTTACTGGATCAACAATGCCCATTCCACCCTTTGAAATTGGTGACGAAATCAACGCGTGCATAACTGAGTTTAGATCTTGATCGAAAAGTGAGGGAGCCAAACCACTGAATATAGTATCCCGTAAGGACAAATACAGATCCGTTTCACTTGGTGTCGATCTCATAAAGTGTGTCCATTTCCATTGTATTGACTTATTGAATCCTGAGAAAGCAGCATGGGGATCAAATCGTGATACAGTAGATATACGAGAAACAAGCTCAGTCCACTTTAATATTTTAATTTTTGTAATTTCCTTTACAAATTCGCCTGAGCCAATTGGCGCACCAAGCACCTCGATGCCATCGAACCGTGTCTCAATGTCTGCGGGAAGTGGATACACCCCTTCGGATTGCGGATGAAGGAGCATCTTGGTTTTGCTAGGGTTTACATTATATCCGAATGTTGGTCCTTGGATTTGGAGAAGTTGCCATACACGCAACAGATCCTCAGGCAAACCTACAAAATTCGCATCGTCAGCAAACCAACGCTGAACAATGTTTGGCACGACTTGCTTGATCATACTTATCAACGGTAAGGATGCCATTGCGAAGGCAGCCATGGCTAAGGGATCTCCCTGGGTTACTCCCTCGCACGATGCTAAAGATCCACCACCAAGTACCAGTTCTGCGTCGCCCGCATAAATGTTAGATAAGGACTGTGCTAGCCCAGGGCAAGTGTGTTTGATATTGTGTAGCATAACATTTCGATTGACAGAGTTGAACGCATTCTTAGCGTCGACAGCGAGAAGTCCATAGCTCTGGTTAGAAGAATACGTATCGCGAAGCGAGTGAATCGCAAAATCGATCCCATTTCGCTGGGATGCGCAAAGTTGGACAATCCCGGCTACGTCTTGAAGATCATCTTTGACGCAGGACAATATGGTTTTACTGACAATGCGGCGAACAACCTCTGATACACCAATCGGTCTAATTTTCCCATTATTCTTTGGTATTGATATCAACCGGCAAGCAGTAAACGCCTCTAACATCCGAGGGCTGAGTTGAATAGTGCTAAGGCTCACTGCAAAATTTGCCAAAGCATCCGCTAGAGCCTTGGAATGCACGGAGAAGCTATTCAAGAGTTGTCTCCAAGCCATCGCATCCAGCCCTGATGGGCCAGCTCCACCTGAGGTTTTGTTGGCCGCTCGGATGATAGCTTCCCCATCTATGACAGAGAAGAGCGAAGGATGATGCTCTCTAACATTCGGCAAATCTCGTTGTAATAAAGCGGACGCATCAGCATCTGCGGCTGTTGGGTGTAGATTCTTCAGGTGTTCACGTACAGTCAAACCATCGACAATCGAATCAGGATCTAGAATGCTCGACTGTTGGTTCTCTTCCAATATGGCAGTCGCCGCTGACAGCTTTCCACTTGTGACCAACTTGACATAGCGCTTTATCCAATCATCAGTACGTGGGCTCAAACGCATAGGCATGCAACGTCGCTGTAATATTCTTGCCTCATTGAAAACATCGACGAATCTGCCATTTTTCCATAGTCTGATTCTGCGCTCCAGTGCTTTTCGGATCTCGGACACCTTTCTAGATGGAAGACGTTGCAGAACGCACCGGGACAAAATAGTGGCCTTTTTAAGTGCAAACATATCATGGTTATCAGCTTCGGCTGCAATCTGATAGAGGCTAGCAAGCATTTCAACGAATTCATTCGACGCAACACATCTTGGGAGTCGCATCGCACTAGGCCTCCATTGTATCACCACATCATAAATCGCCTGAAGTGAAAGAGACTGCCTATCAACAGGGTCGTGCAAGTTATCTACAATTGGATTATCAGTTGTCCGTGTACTGCCACTATCAGTAAGGGGATTCAAATCCGCCACTCTACCTACTGGTTCAGCAGCAGAGGTTAAACACACTGTCTGAGGTCCAATATGCACGCTATTGTTACATTCAGGTGCACGGCAATTAACGCAAGGAGCTCCTGCCTTCGCACATTTGCAACCTTTGCACTTTGCTGATGGACCATTACATCCACAGCATAGCCTCTGGTTAGACGGTATTCCTTTGGGCATACAAGGCGACGTTCAATTGTTAGTTTCGATTGTCTTTGTGTCACAAAGTAAGTTGTAATCTTCCGCGCGAGTGCTCAACCCGGGAGGTACCCTGGGTGTACGACCTTACGTCCTCTGAAACGCAGTCCTCTGAAACGCGGTCCTCTGAAACGCAGTCCTCTGAAACGCAGTCCTCTGAAACGCAGTCCTCTGAAACGCAGTCTGTATATAGTTATTTGTTAACAGCTTAGAATTTCAAACTTTTAAGGTGATAATAATAATAATAATATTGTAATCGAATTTATCTTGTAATCGAATTTATCTTGTAATCGAATTTATCTTGTAATCGAATTTATCTTGTAATCGAATTTATTGTATGTTATTTTATCTCAAACTTTTTTTTAAGCTCAAACTGATATTATAACTGATAATAATAATAATAAGATTTTCTTACTAGTACAAAAAACAGTGATAAATAATGTGATTAAAAAAGTAAGTCAAAAAAGAAAAACAAGAATCTCTATCTTTCCTATTTACGTCTTCTTACTGATATTACAGCCTCAAATCCAGAGGGATCTGAGCCCCCCAACCTATCCAACACGCCGCCTTCCGACTGAACCAACCGGGGACTTTCACTCCCCGAAGAGTCCAGTCGGTGCGGACTATGCTGGGTAACCGCGAGACGAGGAGCTTAAGAAACCTTAGTCTTTGCTCTGGGGGACGTCCTCTTGAAAAGAAGACTAATCCCGAGATAGCCCAAGTGCCCCAAAGGCGCACTTGGGTTTTCCCATTCAACGACAGATGCTGAGCCCGTTTCAGGGCCCACCTAGCTTTCTTCAGGGTTCGTTTGAGTCTATCCAGGTCAGATTTCCCTGACCAGTTCACCGTAACGGTGAACCCCAGGTATTTTAATCGACTTGTAAAGGTGGGCAGTGGTTCTGAGGCAAAAATGGAGGAGAGCGCAGAGAGTGCTAATCTCTGAAGTTTTTGCTTCGTCGCAGGTGATCCATGAAAGACAACCACCTGCGATTTGGCGGAGTTTAAAATAAGGTTAGATATGGGTAACTGATCTTTTAATCTTAAAAAGAAACGGCTGATGTCAGAGACTACGTCTTTACACCTGTGTCCAGTGAACAGGGCTGTGGTGTCATCAGCGTACACCACAAGACGTTGTTCGCGTTTAAATATTTTGAATAGATTAATAGAGGCAGCAAGATATAAGATAGGAGAAAGTGGGGATCCTTGAGGTACACCAGTGATAGGGTAGAACTGACGTGCATCAGGGTCGTCTTCATAGTAAAATCGCTTGGTATACAGCAGGATCTCCACCCTGTTCACAATTCTCGCAGGCAACCCGAGGGACCTGAGAGAAGAGATCACAAAAGGAATGGAGATGCGGTCAAATGCAGCAGAAAAGTCAAGGAAAACAGCCACAACTAGACGATGGCTATTATCCCGACAAAACTGCTCCACCTCACCAACTGCTGAATGGACCGAGCGACCTTTGACGAACCCATGAAAGCTTGGAGGGATCAAATTACGCCTACTTAAATGGTCGCGGATTTTACGCGCAAGCGCTTTTTCGTAAATCGATATGAGGGCATTTTGAATCGAAATGGGTCGCAGATCTTTAGGGCATGAGCAGGATTTTTTCTTAGGAAGATAAACTCGCTTACTATTATTGATGCCTGCTACATCGGATGGGGATGCTCAAAGCATTGAGACGGCCACCTATCTTCTCTGATCAGCTGTCAAAAGCTGACAGACACGAGAAGAAAGTGAAGCGAAGGATTTGGAGGTGCCCGGGAGTGGACCCCAGGAGTAAAGAATATCCGTAACAGATATATCCCTACTCCTAGAGTTACACCAAGGCGGGATTGGTTGAGGTGATTGAGTGGCTCCATAGTTGTGTAGGGCTAGTGACTCCTCCAAAACTTTTTCAAGGCCTACATTCCCTATCCAACTCAATGCTCTATCCTTCCAGCAAACAAACTTCTCCTTCTTGAAAATCTTCCAAAAGGAAGACTGAGAAGGATTAAGACGAGCGATACTCGTCCTATCCCTACTCAGCTGGAACCTGTATCTAGTGCTCCAGTATTCATTCGAGAGGGCCTGTTTGGCGGAAGCAGAGAGATTGGGGAGGTTCAGTAATTTTGCTAGGACCTTGAGTTTCGTCGGAGTGGGATTGTATAGAATCGCAGTAGCTTGCGAAGAGAGGTAGGTATTGAATTCGGTTAAACTCTCATTTCCTATTCTGGGGAAGAGTCGGATTGCCGCCTGAAAGAAGGCCACTCTGATCGGATCAAAGTGAAACCTCCTTCTCAGCAACGTATCCTCCTCTATCCTCCAACGAATGAGGTCATGAGAGGTGGACAATTGCTGGCGCGACTGCTCCTTGCAGAGGGGTTTTAACAGCCACCTCGAGTGAAGCAGTAAAATGTCGAGGATTGAATTTGTTGATGTGCAATGAAAGGTAGGGGATGGTGGTTTGTGAATAAGATAACCATTCCTAGCTCTGCGAAGTGCTGCATTGATCCAACGACCAGTTATGTCGTTAAAATCCCCAAGTATCATGTCATAACCGCTGTAAATAATACTATCCAGGAGTTCACGGTTCTTGTGAATTTCCCCTGGATGGATGTAGACATTGGCTAGACTGAGGCGTTTACCGTTCTTACTAAGTGAAACTACTAAACAAGACATGGCTGGACAAGTAAAGTTTAATAGGAGGGAGGATCTTAATGAGGATTTAACTAAGGTCAAGAGTACTTGAGACGAAGAGGAGTGAGGTGAGGTTATATACGGAGTATAGTGGGAACATATATGCTTTGGGATAAATCGATTTAGGTCCTGGGGGAGACGGATAGACCGCGTCTCCTGAAGGACTATAACATCTGCGTCTCTACCAGATAGAAGTCTAAGGGCAGAAGCACCTCCCGAATTCCACTGAATGATATTCAGTGAAAAAGGCTCGGGTTTACTCACCATTGTGTTAGATAAGATGGACGGGGGAAGCTATCCTAGACAGAGCTAGGTGCGGGAAGGTTGCCCTTCCCTACACTAGCTCCATCCAGTGTCGCAACCCCTAGAGCAATACCTTCATTTCCCAAGGCCAAATTCAGGAGCTTTCCAATTTTTATTGGAGGGACGGTCCGGGCGGATTCGCCCCTTTTCTTTGATTTAGGAATAGCAACTTCGGACGGTACTGGCGGCGCCGAAAGGAGGGCCCCTAGAAGGGGGGCCAGCATTTGCTGGATTTGTGCTAAAATCGTCTTTTTTGTGTTATCCAATAAGTATAGTAAATCTTTGTTGGAAACTGAATCGGAGGAACTATCAATCGTGACTTTGGCATAGCTTTTGTTAGGGGAAGAAGCAACTGGCATATACTTATTTCGATATTCTTTAAAGGATCGGCAACGGTGGGACCACGCCGGGTGATCTCCGCCACAGTTACAACAGACCGGATTGGCATCGCATCTGTCACCACTCGACAAGGAGGGCATAGAGCGTTCGTGCAGACGCCGCATATTTTTAATTCTTTACAATAGGAGGCCTAATGCCCCCACCTATGACAATGATTACAATGAGGAAACGTCAAGTTGTTTGTTTCTATGATTGAGAACTTTAAATTATATCCTATAAAGGGATTAACTGAATTTGTGCACAAGGTGTGTGCGTTATCAACATCGCAGGTGACGAACGCCACTGGGAGAGCGTCCCCGGATTTGGAATTTAAAGTCCGAATTGAGCCGAGTTTATATTGTTTTTTGAAAATCTCAGTGTCTTTAGCATCCAAAAACTGAGGAAAATTAGTGACTTTAAATGTAGCCTGGATAGGCTTTAGCTCAAATGTTCCCAATTGTGACAGATGTTTATCAAAGTAAGATTTATAACCTACCATCAGATCGTGGGTAGCGAACGAAATTCTTAATGAATTTGATATTATCTTGATATTATTAAAAACTACCCTGTTTGGGTAGTCTTTTACAAACTTTCGTAAAAAAACATTGTATAACAAATGCCTTTCGGTGGGCTTGGTGGCCATAATAATCGCCAAATTGTTTTGTTTTCGTAACGGGGAGAGATCCCCCGAGTCAGAATTTATGTTAACTGAAACATCACTTACCTGAAAGTCTTGTAATGTCGATTTAAAGTTAGAAAATACCTTCTTTCCATCTGAATTCATTGAAGTATCAGTGTTTTTTTGGAATATTCTTGTTTTCGAATTGTTTGATCCTCCGTAAGTCACTTTTTCACTCATGATGATAATGTAAAACAACTGATCAAAACAAAAGATTCCCATATAATGTGTCACCTCTAAACCTAAAAAACAATAGAAATTATTCGTTGTATTATCAATCTCGATAAAGTTTCGTCTGCCTGCTTGACTGTTTATAATAAGAAAGTTCTCTTAATAGCCTTATTCGAACTGCTGAATTCTCCTATACTAAAAATATGGTTTAAGACAATCTCTATTTATGAGTCAATTTATTTGTTGCAATAAAATGTCATTCGTTAAATTATTTAAAAAAGTATCGTATTTGTCATTGTGATTGCTTTAAACAAGCATCATAACAAAAGTATGCAATTCGTTATAATAAGGCACAATGTTAAAAGCTGCAATATGTGAAAAAAGTCAACAGAAAACGATTAGCATACTGTTTGTCACGTTTAAACTTTAATGAAAACCAAAAGCACAAAATGGTAGTTTGAGCTATCTTAATTACGTTTCTGCTGTCTGTTTGACTTTTAAAAATAGCATTTTCTATAAATTGCTTGATTTAAACGCCAAAATTGTAGTAACCTATAAAAATTAAAGTAACCTGAAATAGGGCAAAATGTTATAGCTGCAATATGTAAAAATAAGTAAATAGATAAAGATCAGCATACCATTTGTCACGTTGTATCCTTAATTATGACCGAGAGCACAAATCAGTAGTATGAGCCATCTTAATGTCGTTTTGGCTGTTTGCTTACTTTTAAAAACAGCATTTTCTTATATTTGCTTGATTTTAGCGCCAAAATTGAAGTAACTTAAAACTTGCATATAAGACTATCTCTATTCATAACAGGCGTTTTTTGTTGCGGCATTTGGTCATTATATATATTTTTTAAAGAATTTGGCATGTGTTTATTTAAGATTGCATCAAACATGCATGATATATATTGTCATTGATTTTAATGGAATACGGCTGTTTGTTTTAAGCTGCTGTCGTTTAATAACTGATTAACACTAACAAAAAGCATACAATAAGTAACCTCTGAATGTCTATCAAACGACACGATAACACATCCGTAGTATGATTAATTTGATGACGTTACGACTTCCTGCTTAAATTTTGAAAAATAGCATTTTCACTTAATAGCTTAATTCGAACTGCTGAATTTTCATAAACTGAAAATTTGCTTGTAAAACTATTTCTATATATATCACTAAATTTACTTGTTGCGATTAAGTATCATTCGTTATAATAATCAAAATATTATCGTTTTGTCACTGGGATTGCATTGAACAAGCATCATGAAAAAGTATGCATTTTGTTGGAATACGGCAAAATGTAAAAAATTGCAAAACGAACAAAATATACAAATAACGATTACCATACTATTTGTTACGTTTTAACGTCGATGAGGATCGAAAGCAAAAAATCAGTAGCATGTACCATTTTAATAACTTTTTAGCTGTCTGAATCACTGTTAAAAATTACATTTTCTATAAATTGCTTGATTCAAGCGATAAAATTGTAGTAACTTGAAACTTGCATATTAGACCATCTTTATTGATAATAAAACGTTTTTATTGTTGCGGCACTATGTCATTTCTTGTCCATCTAACAAATTAGGCATTGCATGATTAAGATTGCATCAAACATGCCTGATACTAATTGTCATGGATTTCAATCAAATACGGCAATATGTTTTAAGCTGCTGTCTTTTATTAACTGATCCACACTAATGATTAGCATACTATGTGTCAACTTCAACTGTCGAAAATGTACACAAGCACTTGTCTGTACTATAATCAATCTCAATGACGTTTCGGCTGCCTGCTTGACTTTTGAAAAATAAAATGTTCTCAATAAAGCTTTATTCTAACTGCTGAATTCTCGTAAACTAAACATTTGCTTTTTAGCTTATCTCTATTTGTATTAGTCTTTTTTTCGCTTCGTTTAAGTATCCATCGTTTTCTTATTTAAAAGATTATCGTATTTATCATTGAAATTGTATTAAACAAGCATAATAACAAGAGTCAGCATTTCAGTGGAATAGGCCAAAATGTTAAAAGCAGCAATATTTAAAAAACGTCAACAGATAACAATAAGCATACTATTTGTCACATTACAACGTCAATGATTACCGAGAGCACAAATCCGTAGTATGAGCCATCTTAATGATGTTTTGGCTGTCTCTGCTTGACTTTTACAAATTGCATTTTCTATAAATTGCTTGATTCGAGCGATAAAATTGTAGTAACACAAAACTTGCACATTAGACATCTTTATTTATAACAGACGTTTTTATTGTTGTCGCATTATGTCATATTACTAGCCTTAAACCGAATTTGGCATTGCATGATTTAGATTGCATCAAACATGCATGACATTAATTGTCATGGATTTCAATGGAATACAGCCATATGTATTAAGCTGTTGTCGTAAAATAACTGATCAAAACTAAAGATTAGCATACAATGTGTCACCTCTAAACTTTAAAGAAAACAAAAGAACCTTTTCGTTGTATAATCAATCTCAATGACGTTTCGTCTGCCTTCTTGACTGTTTGTAAAAAGTTCTCTTAATAGCCTAATTCGAAATGCTGAATTCTCCTAAACTAAAAATATGCTTTTAAGACAATCTCTATTTATATGATAAATTTATTTGTTGCAATAAAATGTAATTCGTTAAATTTTTTGAAAAAGTATCGAATTTGTCATTGCGATTGCTTTAAACAAGAATCATAACAAGAGTATTTAATTCGTTATAATAAGACACAAAGTTAAAAGCTGCAATATGTGAAAAAAGTCAACAGAAAACGATTAGCACACTGTTTGTCACGTTTAAACTTAAATAATAACCAACAGCACAAATTAATAGTATGAGCTATCTTAATTACGTTTCTGCTGTCTGCCTGACTTTTAAAAAAAGCATTTTCTAAAAATTGCTTGATTTGAGCGCCAAAATTGTAGTAACCTAAAAAATTGAAGTAACCTGAAATAGGGCAAAATGTTATAGCTGCAATATGTAGAAATAAGTAAATAGATAACGATCAGCATACCATTTGTCACGTTGTACCTTCAATGATGACCGAGAGCACATTAGTAGTATGAGCCATCTTAATGTCGTTTTGGCTGTTTGCTTACTTTTAAAAACAGCATTTTCTTATATTTGCTTGATTTTAGCGCAAAAATTAAAGTAACTTTAAATTTGCATATAAGACTATCTCTATTCATAACAGGCGTTTTTTGTTGCGGCATTTGGTCATTATATATTTTTTTAAAGAATTAGGCATGTGTATGTTTAAGATTGCATCAAACGTGCATGATATATATTGTCATTGATTTCTATGGAATACGGCTATTTGTTTTAAGCTGCTGTCGTTTAATAACTTATCAACACTTACGATAAGCATACTATAAGTAACCTCTGAATGTCTACAAAACGACACAATTACACATCCGTAGTATGATAAATCTCGATGACGTTTCGACATCCTGCTTGACTTTTGAAAAATAGCATTTTCTCTTAATTGCTTTATTCGAACTGCTGAATTTTCATAAACTGAAAATTTGCTTGTAAAACTATCTCTATATATATCACTCAATTTATATGTTGCGGTAAAGCATCATTCGTTGTAATATTTAAAACATTAATATCTTATGTTTGTATAAATAATTAAAAAAAAATTTAAAACATTATCGTTTTGTCATTGAGATTACATTGAACAAGCATCATAACAAATATATGCATTTCGTTGGAATACGGCAAAATGTTAAAAGTTGCAAAATGAAAAAAAATAACAAATAACGATTACTATGCTATTTGTCACGCTTTAACGTCAATGATGATCAAAAGCACAAATCAGTAGCATGTACCATGTTAATGACGTTTTGGCTGTCTGCTTTACTTTTAAAAATTGCATTTTCTATAAATTGCTTGATTCAAGCGATAAAATTGTGGTAACTCAAAACTTGCATAATAGACGAATTTGGCATTGCATGATTTAGATTGCATCAAACATGCATGACATTAATTTTCATGGATTTTAATGGAATACAGCCATATGTATTAAGCTGCTGTCGTAAAATAACTGATCAAAACTAAAGATTCGCATACTATGTGTCACCTCTAAAACTAAAAAAACAATAGCAATTATTCGTTGTATTATCAATCTCGATGACGTTTCGTCTGCCTGCTTGACTGTTTATAATAGGAAAGTTCTATTAATAGCCTTATTCGAACTGCTGAATTCTCCTATACAAAAAATATGGTTTAAGACAATCTCTATTTATATGAGTAAATTTATTTGTTGCAATAAAATGTCATTCGTTAAATTATTTAAAAAAGTATCGTATTTGTCATTGCGATTGCTTTAAACAAGAATCATAACAAGAGTATTTAATTCGTTATAATAAGATACAAAGTTAAAAGCTGCAATATGTGAAAAAAGTCAACAGAAAACGATTAGCACACTGTTTGTCACGTTTAAACTTAAATAATAACCAACAGCACAAATTAATAGTATGAGCTATCTTAATTACGTTTCTGCTGTCTGCCTGACTTTTAAAAAAAGCATTTTCTAAAAATTGCTTGATTTGAGCGCCAAAATTGTAGTAACCTAAAAAATTGAAGTAACCTGAAATAGGGCAAAATGTTCAAAGCTGCAATATGTAAAAAAGTAGATAGATAACGATCAGCATACCATTTGTACGTTGTACCTTCAATGATGACCGAGAGCACATTAGTAGTATGAGCCATCTTAATGTCGTTTTGGCTGTTTGCTTACTTTTAGAAACAGCATTTTCTTATATTTGCTTGATTAAAGCGCAAAAATTAAAGTAACTTTAAACTTGCATATTAGAATTTCTTTATTTATAACAAGCGTTTTTTTTGCGGCATTTGATCATTATATGTTTTTTTAAAGAATTTGGCATGTGTATGTTTAAGATTGCATCAAACGTGCATGATATATATTGTCATTGATTTCAATGGAATACGGCTATTTGTTTTAAGCTGCTGTCGTTTAATAACTTATCAACACTTACGATAAGCATACAATAAGTAACCTCTAAATGTCTACAAAACGACACAATTACACATCTTTAGTATGATCAATCTCGATGACGTTTCGACATCCTGCTTAACTTTTGAAAAATAGCATTTTCTCTTAATTGCTTAATTCGAACTGCTGAATTTTCATTAACTGATAATTTGCTTGTAAAACTGTCTCTATATATATCACTAAATTTATTTGTTGCGATTAAGTATCATTCGTTATAATATTTAAAACATTAATATCTTATGTCTGTATAAATAATTAAAAAAAAATTTTAAACATTATCGTTTTGTCATTGAGATCGCATTGAACAAGCATCATAACAAAAGTATGCATTTCGTTGGAATACGGCAAAATGTAAAAAGTTGCAAAATGAAAAAAAACCACAATTAACGATTACTATGCTATTTGTCACGCTTCAACGTCAATGATGATCAAAAGCACAAATCAGTAGCATGTATCATGTTAATGACGTTTATGCTGTCTGCTTTACTTTTAAAAATTGCATTTTCTATAAAATGCTTGATTCAAGCGATAAAATTGTAGTAACTTAAAACCTTCTTAATAGACGAATTTGGCATTGCATGATTTAGATTGCATCAAACATGCATGACATTTATTGTCATGAATTTTAATGGAATACAGCAATATGTATTAAGCTGCTGTCGTAAAATAACTGATCAAAACAAAAGATTCGCATACTATGTGTCACCTCTAAACCTAAAAAACAATAGCAATTATTCGTTGTATTATCAATCTCGATGAAGTTTCGTCTGTCTGCTTGACTGTTTATAATAAGAAAGTTCTCTTAATAGCCTAATTCGAACTGCTGAATTCTCCTATACTAAAAATATGTTTAAGACAATCTCTATTTATATGAGTCAATTTATTTGTTGCAATAAAATGTCATTCGTTAAATTATTTAAAAAAGTATCGTATTTGTCATTGCGATTGCTTTAAACAAGAATCATAACAAGAGTATTTAATTCGTTATAATAAGACACAAAGTTAAAAGCTGCAATATGTGAAAAAAGTCAACAGAAAACGATTAGCACACTGTTTGTCACGTTTAAACTTAAATAATAACCAACAGCACAAATTAGTAGTATGAGCTATCTTAATTACGTTTCTGCTGTCTGCCTGACTTTTAAAAATAGCATTTTCTAAAAATTGCTTGATTTGAGCGCCAAAATTGTAGTAACCTAAAAAATTGAAGTAACCTGAAATAGGGCAAAATGTTATAGCTGCAATATGTAAAAAAGAGTAAATAGATAACGATCAGCATACTATTTTTCACGTTGAATCCTTAATGATGATCGAGATCACAAATCAGTAGTATGAGCCATCTTAATGTCGTTTCTGGCTGTTTGCTTACTTTTAAAAACAGCATTTTCTTATATTTGCTTGATTTTAGCGCAAAAATTAAAGTAACTTTAAATTTGCATATAAGACTATCTCTATTCATAACAGGCGTTTTTTGTTGCGGCATTTGGTCATTATATATTTTTTTAAAGAATTAGGCATGTGTATGTTTAAGATTGCATCAAACGTGCATGATATATATTGTCATTGATTTCTATGGAATACGGCTATTTGTTTTAAGCTGCTGTCGTTTAATAACTTATCAACACTTACGATAAGCATACTATAAGTAACCTCTGAATGTCTACAAAACGACACAATTACACATCCGTAGTATGATCAATCTCGATGACGTTTCGACATCCTGCTTGACTTTTGAAAAATAGCATTTTCTCTTAATTGCTTAATTCGAACTGCTGAATTTTCATAAACTGAAAATTTGCTTGTAAAACTATCTCTATATATATCACTCAATTTATATGTTGCGGTAAAGCATCATTCGTTGTAATATTTAAAACATTAAATATCTTATGTTTGTATAAATAATTAAAAAAAAATTTAAAACATTATCTTTTTGTCACTGAGATTGCATTGAACAAGCATCATAACAAAAGTATGCATTTCGTTGGAATACGGCAAAATGTAAAAAGTTGCAAAATGAAAAAAAAGCAAATAACGATTACTATGCTTTTTGTCACGCTTTAACGTTAATAATGATCAAAAGCACAAATCAGTAGCATGTACCATGTTAATGACGTTTTGGCTGTCTGCTTTACTTTTAAAAATTGCATTTTCTATAAATTGCTTGATTCAAGCGATAAAATTGTAGTAACTTAAAACTTACATAATAGACGAATTTGGCATTGCATGATTTAGATTGCATCAAACATGCATGACATTTATTGTCATGAATTTTAATGGAATACAGCAATATGTATTAAGCTGCTGTCGTAAAATAACACAAATTATTCGCATACTATGTGTCACCTTTAAACCTAAAAAAACAATAGCAATTATTCGTTGTATTATCAATCTCGATGACGTTTCGTCTGCCTGCTTGACTGTTTATAATAAGAAAGTTCTCTTAATAGCCTTATTCGAACTGCTAAATTCTCCTATACTAAAAATATGGTTTAAGACATTCTCTATTTATATGAGTCAATTTATTTGTTGCAATAAAATGTCATTCGTCAAATTATTTAAAAAAGTATCGTATTTGTCATTGCGATTGCTTTAAACAAGCATCATAACAAAAGTATTTAATTCGTTATAATAAGACACAAAGTTAAAAGCTGCAATATGTGAAAAAAGTCAACAGAAAACGATTAGCATACTGTTTGTCACGTTTAAACTTTAATGAAAACCAAAAGCACAAAATGGTAGTTTGAGCTATCTTAATTACGTTTCTGCTGTCTGTTCGACTTTTAAAAATAGCATTTTCTATAAATTGCTTGATTTAAACGACAAAATTGTAGTAACCTATAAAAATTAAAGTAACCTGAAATAGGGCAAAATGTTCAAAGCTGCAATATGTAAAAAAAGTAGATAGATAACGATCAGCATAACATTTGTCACGTGGTATCCATAATGATGACCGCGAGTAAAATCAGTAGTATGAGCTATCTTAATGTCGTTTCGGCTGTTTGCTTAATTTTAAAAACAGCATTTTCTTATATTTGCTTGATTAAAGCGCCAAAATTGAAGAATCTTTAAACTTCCCTATTTGACTTTTTTATTCATAACAGGCGTCTTTTGTTGCGGCATTGGGTCATTATATATATTTTTTAAAGAATTTGGCATGTGTTTATTGAAGATTGCATCAAACATGCATGATATATATTGTCATTGATTTTAATGGAATACGGCTGTTTGTTTTAAGCTACTGTCGTTTAATTACTGATTTACACTAACAAAAAGCATACAATAAGTAACCTCTGAATGTCTATCAAACGACACGATCACACATCCGAAGTATGATTAATTTGATGACGTTTCGACTTCCTGCTTAAATTTTGAAAAATAGCATTTTCACTTAATAGCTTAATTCGAACTGCTGAATTTTCATAAACTGAAAATTTGCTTGTAAAACTGTCTCTATATATATCACAAATTTATTTGTTGCGATTAAGTATCATTCGTTATAATTATCAAAATATTTTCGTTTTGTCATTGGGATTGCATTGAACAAGCATCATAAAAAAGTATGCATTTTGTTGGAATACGGCAAAATGTAAAAAGTTGCAAAACGAACAAAATATACAAATAACGATTACCATACTATTTGTTACGTTTTTACGTCAATGATGATCGAAAGCAAAAAATCAATAGCATGTACCAATTTAATAACTTTTTGGCTGTCAGCTCTACTGTTAAAAATTACATTTTCTATAAATTGCTTGATTCAAGCGATAAAATTGTAGTAACTTGAAACTTGCATATTAGACCATCTTTATTTATAATAAAACGTTTTTATTGTTGCGGCATGATGTCATTTTATGTCCATCTAACAAATTAGGCATTGCATGATTAAGATTGCATCAAACATGCCTGATATTAATTGTCATGGATTTCAATCAAATACGGCAATATGTTTTAAGCTGCTGTCGTTTATTAACTGATCCACACTAATGATTAGCATACTATGTGTCAACTTCAACTGTCGAAAATGTACACAAGCACTCGTCTGTACTATAATCAATCTCAATGACGTTTCGGCTGCCTGCTTGACTTTTGAAAAATAAAATGTTCTCAATAAAGCTTAATTCTAACTGCTGAATTCTCGTAAACTAAACATTTGCTTTTTAGCTTATCTCTATTTGTATTAGTCTTTTTATTCGCTTCGTTTAAGTATCCATCGTTTTCTTATTTAAAAGATTATCGTATGTATCATTGAGATTGTATTAAACAAGCATAATAACAAGAGTCAGCATTTCAGTGGAATAGGCCAAAATGTTAAAAGCAGCAATATTTAAAAAACGTCAACAGATAACAATAAGCATACTATTTGTCACATTACAACGTCAATGATTACCGAGAGCACAAATCCGTAGTATGAGCCATCTAAATGATGTTTTGGCTGTCTGCTTGACTTTTACAAATTGCATTTTCTATAAATTGCTTGATTCGAGCGATAAAATTGTAGTAACACAAAACTTGCACATTAGACATCTTTATTTATAACAGACGTTTTTATTGTTGTCGCATTATGTCATATTACTAGCCTTAAACCGAATTTGGCATTGCATGATTTAGATTGCATCAAACATGCATGACATTAATTGTCATGGATTTCAATGGAATACAGCCATATGTATTAAGCTGCTGTCGTAAAAAAACTGATCAAAACTAAAGATTAGCATACAATGTGTCACCTCTAAACTTTAAAGAAAACAAAAGCACCTATTCGTTGTATGATCAATCTCAATGACGTTTCGTCTGCCTTCTTGACTGTTTGTAAAAAGTTCTCTTAATAGCCTAATTCGAACTGCTGAATTCTCCTAAACTAAAAATATGCTTTTAAGACAATCTCTATTTATATGATAAATTTATTTGTTGCAATAAAATGTAATTCGTTAAATTTTTTAAAAAAGTATCGAATTTGTCATTGCGATTGCTTTAAACAAGAATCATAACAAGAGTATTTAATTCGTTATAATAAGACACAAAGTTAAAAGCTGCAATATGTGAAAAAAGTCAACAGAAAACGATTAGCACACTGTTTGTCACGTTTAAACTTAAATAATAAGCCAACAGCACAAATAAGTAGTATGAGCAATCTTAATTACGTTTCTGCTGTCTGCCTGACTTTTAAAAATAGCATTTTCTAAAAATTGCTTGATTTGAGCGCCAAAATTGTAGTAACCTAAAAAATTGAAGTAACCTGAAATAGGGCAAAATGTTATAGCTGCAATATGTAACAAAGAGTAAATAGATAACGATCAGCATACTATTTGTCACGTTGTATCCTTAATGATGATCGAAATCACAAATCAGTAGTATGAGCCATCTTAATGTCGGTCTGGCTGTTTGCTTACTTTTAAAAACAGCATTTTCTTATATTTGCTTGATTTTTGCGCAAAAATTAAAGTAACTTTAAATTTGCATATAAGACTATCTCTATTCATAACAGGCGTTTTTTGTTGCGGCATTTGGTCATTATATATTTTTTTAAAGAATTAGGCATGTGTATGTTTAAGATTGCATCAAACGTGCATGATATATATTGTCATTGATTTCTATGGAATACGGCTATTTGTTTTAAGCTGCTGTCGTTTAATAACTTATCAACACTTACGATAAGCATACTATAAGTAACCTCTGAATGTCTACAAAACGACACAATTACACATCCGTAGTATGATCAATCTCGATGACGTTTCGACATCCTGCTTGACTTTTGAAAAATAGCATTTTCTCTTAATTGCTTAATTCGAACTGCTGAATTTTCATAAACTGAAAATTTGCTTGTAAAACTATCTCTATATATATCACTCAATTTATATGTTGCGGTAAAGCATCATTCGTTGTAATATTTAAAACATTAATATCTTATGTTTGTATAAATAATTAAAAAAAAATTTAAAACATTATCGTTTTGTCATTGAGATTACATTGAACAAGCATCATAACAAATATATGCATTTCGTTGGAATACGGCAAAATGTAAAAAGTTGCAAAATGAAAAAAAAACAACAAATAACGATTACTATGCTATTTGTCACGCTTTAACGTCAATGATGATCAAAAGCACAAATCAGTAGCATGTACCATGTTAATGACGTTTTGGCTGTCTGCTTTACTTTTAAAAATTGCATTTTCTATAAATTGCTTGATTCAAGCGATAAAATTGTAGTAACTTAAAACTTGCATAATAGACGAATTTGGCATTGCATGATTTAGATTGCATCAAACATGCATGACATTTATTGTCATGAATTTTAATGGAATACAGCAATATGTATTAAGCTGCTGTCGTAAAATAACTGATCAAAACTAAAGATTCGCATACTATGTGTCACCTCTAAACCTAAAAAAACAATAGCAATTATTCGTTGTATTATCAATCTCGATGACGTTTCGTCTGCCTGCTTGACTGTTTATAATAAGAAAGTTCTCTTAATAGCCTTATTCGAACTGCTGAATTCTCCTATACTAAAAATATGGTTTAAGACAATCTCTATTTATATGAGTCAATTTATTTGTTGCAATAAAATGTCATTCGTTAAATTATTTAAAAAAGTATCGTATTTGTCATTGCGATTGCTTTAAACAAGCATCATAACAAAGAGTATTTAATTCGTTATAATAAGGCACAATGTTAAAAGCTGCAATATGTGAAAAAAGTCAACAGAAAACGATTAGCATACTGTTTGTCACGTTTAAACTTTAATGAAACACCAAAAGCACAAAATGGTTGTTTGAGCTATCTTAATTACGTTTCTGCTGTCTGTATGACTTTTAAAAATAGCATTTTATATAAATTGCTTGATTTGAGCGCTAAAATTGTAGTAACCTAAAAATTAAAGTAACCTGAAATAGGCCAAAATGTTCAAAGCTGCAATATGTAAAAAAAGTAGATAGATAACGATCAGCATAACATTTGTCACGTGGTATCCATAATGATGACCGAGAGCACAAATCAGTAGTATGAGCTATCTTAATGTCGTTTTGGCTGTTTGCTTACTTTTAAAAACAGCATTTTCTTATATTTGCTTGATTTAAGCGCCAAAATTGAAGACTCTTTTAACTTGCATATTGGACTTTTTTATTAATAACAGGCGTCTTTTGTTGCGGCATTGGGTCATTATATATTTTTTTAAAGAATTTGGCATGTGTTTATTTAAGATTGCATCAAACATGCATGATATATATTGTCATTGATTTTAATGGAATACGGCTGTTTGTTTTAAGCTGCTGTCGTTTAATAACTGATTAACACTAACAAAAAGCATACAATAAGTAACCTCTGAATGTCTATCAAACGACACGATCACACATCCGTAGTATGATTAATTTGATGACGTTTCGACTTCCTGCTTAAATTTTGAAAAATAGCATTTTCACTTAATAGCTTAATTCGAACTGCTGAATTTTCATAAACTGAAAATTTGCTTGTAAAACTATCTCTATATATATCACTAAATTTATTTGTTGCGATTAAGTATCATTCGTTATAATAATCAAAATATTATCGTTTTGTCATTGGGATTGCATTGAACAAGCATCATAAAAAAAGTATGCATTTTGTTGGAATACGGCAAAATGTAAAAAGTTGCAAAACGAACAAAATATACAAATAACGATTACCATACTATTTGTTACGTTTTTACGTCAATGATGATCGAAAGCAAAAAATCAGTAGCATGTACCAATTTTAATAACGTTTTGGCTGTCTGCTTCACTGTTAAAAATTACATTTTCTATAAATTGCTTGATTCAAGCGATAAAATTGTAGTAACTTGAAACTTGCATATTAGACCATCTTTATTTATAATAAAACGTTTTTATTGTTGCGGCATGATGTCATTTTATGTCCATCTAACAAATTAGGCATTGCATGATTAAGATTGCATCAAACATGCCTGATATTAATTGTCATGGATTTCAATCAAATACGGCAATATGTTTTAAGCTGCTGTCGTTTATTAACTGATCCACACTAATGATTAGCATACTATGTGTCAACTTCAACTGTCGAAAATGTACACAAGCACTCGTCTGTACTATAATCAATCTCAATGACGTTTCGGCTGCCTGCTTGACTTTTGAAAAATAGAATGTTCTCAATAAAGCTTAATTCTAACTGCTGAATTCTCGTAAACTAAACATTTGCTTTTTAGCTTATCTCTATTTGTATTAGTCTTTTTATTCGCTGCGTTTAAGTATCCATCGTTTTCTTATTTAAAAGATTATCGTATGTATCATTGAGATTGTATTAAACAAGCATAATAACAAGAGTCAGCATTTCAGTGGAATAGGCCAAAATGTTAAAAGCAGCAATATTTAAAAAACGTCAACAGATAACAATAAGCATACTATTTGTCACATTACAACGTCAATGATTACCGAGAGCACAAATCCGTAGTATGAGCCATCTTAATGATGTTTTGGCTGTCTGCTTGACTTTTACAAATTGCATTTTCTATAAATTGCTTGATTCGAGCGATAAAATTGTAGTAACACAAAACTTGCACATTAGACATCTTTATTTATAACAGACGTTTTTATTGTTGTCGCATTATGTCATATTACTAGCCTTAAACCGAATTTGGCATTGCATGATTTAGATTGCATCAAACATGCATGACATTAATTGTCATGGATTTCAATGGAATACAGCCATATGTATTAAGCTGCTGTCGTAAAAAAACTGATCAAAACTAAAGATTAGCATACAATGTGTCACCTCTAAACTTTAAAGAAAACAAAAGCACCTATTCGTTGTATGATCAATCTCAATGACGTTTCGTCTGCCTTCTTGACTGTTTGTAAAAAGTTCTCTTAATAGCCTAATTCGAACTGCTGAATTCTCCTAAACTAAAAATATGCTTTTAAGACAATCTCTATTTATATGATAAATTTATTTGTTGCAATAAAATGTAATTCGTTAAATTTTTTGAAAAAGTATCGTATTTGTCATTGCGATTGCTTTAAACAAGAATCATAACAAGAGTATTTAATTCGTTATAATAAGACACAAAGTTAAAAGCTGCAATATGTGAAAAAAGTCAACAGAAAACGATTAGCACACTGTTTGTCACGTTTAAACTTAAATAATAACCAACAGCACAAATTAGTAGTATGAGCTATCTTAATTACGTTTCTGCTGTCTGCCTGACTTTTAAAAATAGCATTTTCTAAAAATTGCTTGATTTGAGCGCCAAAATTGTAGTAACTTAAAAAATTGAAGTAACCTGAAATAGGGCAAAATGTTATAGCTGCAATATGTAAAAATAAGTAAATAGATAACGATCAGCATACCATTTGTCACGTTGTATCCTTAATGATGACCGAGAGCACAAATCAGTAGTATGAGCCATCTTAATGTCGTTTTGGCTGTTTGCTTACTTTTAAAAACAGCATTTTCTTATATTTGCTTGATTTTAGCGCAAAAATTGAAGAAACTTTAAACTTGCATATAAGACTATCTCTATTCATAACAGGCGTTTTTTGTTGCGGCATTTGGTCATTATATATTTTTTTTAAAGAATTAGGCATGTGTATGTTTAAGATTGCATCAAACGTGCATGATATATATTGTCATTGATTTCAATGGAATACGGCTATTTGTTTTAAGCTGCTGTCGTTTAATAACTTATCAACACTTACGATAAGCATACTATAAGTAACCTCTGAATGTCTACAAAACGACACAATTACACATCCGTAGTATGATCAATCTCGATGACGTTTCGACATCCTGCTTGACTTTTGAAAAATAGCATTTTCTCTTAATTGCTTAATTCGAACTGCTGAATTTTCATAAACTGAAAATTTGCTTGTAAAACTATCTCTATATATATCACTCAATTTATATGTTGCGGTAAAGCATCATTCGTTGTAATATTTAAAACATTAATATTTTATGTTTGTATAAATTTTTTGAAAAAAAAATTTAAAACATTATCGTTTTGTCATTGAGATTGCATTGAACAAGCATCATAACAAAAGTATGCATTTCGTTGGAATACGGCAAAATGTAAAAAGTTGCAAAATGAAAAAAAACAACAAATAACGATTACTATGCTATTTGTCACGCTTTAACGTCAATGATGATCAAAAGCACAAATCAGTAGCATGTACCATGTTAATGACGTTTTGGCTGTCTGCTTTACTTTAAAAGATTGCATTATCTATAAATTGCTTGATTTAAGCGATAATATTGTAGTAACTTAAAACTTGCATATTAGACGAATTTGGCATTGCATGATTTAGATTGCATCAAACATGCATGACATTTATTGTCATGAATTTTAATGGAATACAGCAATATGTATTAAGCTGCTGTCGTAAAATAACTGATCAAAACTCAAGATTAGCATACAATGTGTCACCTCTAAACTTTAAAGAAAACAAAAGCACCTATTCGTTGTATGATAAATCTCAATGACGTTTCGTCTGCCTTCTTGACTGTTTGTAAAAAGTTCTCTTAATAGCCTAATTCGAACTGCTGAATTCTCCTAAACTAAAAATATGATTTTAAGACAATCTCTATTTATATGAGTCAATTTATTTGTTGCAAAAAATGTGATTCGTTTTATTATTTAAAAAAGTATCATATTTGTTATTGCGATGGCTTTAAACATGCATCATAACAAAAGTATGCAATTCGTTATAATAAGGCACAATGTTAAAAGCTGCAATATGTGAAAAAAGTCAACAGAAAACGATTAGCATACTGTTTGTCACGTTTAAACTTTAATGAACACCAAAAGCACAAAATGGTAGTTTAAGCTATCTTAATTACGTTTCTGCTGTCTGATTGCCTTTTAAAAATAGCATTTTCTATATATTGCTTGATATAAACGCCAAAATTGTAGTAACTGTAAAAATTAAAGTAACCTGAAATAGGGCAAAATGTTCAAAGCTGCAATATGTAAAAAAA
>WNNJ02003762.1:0-11747 GCA_012934845.2 Pomphorhynchus laevis
GGCCGGCTTCGGCATTAGATATCAAGTTCGAAGCTCGGTCATCTGAGAGAATCTTTAAGTAAAGTCTCTACTTCTCCAGGTTGAAGAAAGTTAGCTAAGGTGGCTAGGCCACACTTTAAGGATGGCTAAGAGCGTCTTCCTTTGCTAAGTGTTACATATTGAAATTTTTGGATTCCGAGGCAGACCTAGGTTTAGTGGAGAGATCAGACTCTTTATATCGCCAAGGAACGCTTAGGACTTTCTGAAAGTGAAGCCTGGTCGGCTACTTAATATTGTTATACCTGGTTATGTCTCGTCCGTGCACTGCCTCTACAACTCTACCTCCAGATCAGTGAAAAAATGAATAATTATTTAATTTGTTTATTTAAGTAAATGCTATGTTAGTTGTTACTTCGACGCATAGGATCCATTAATATAGAATTCAAAGTAATACTCTGAACATATAATTGACGTTGAATTGACATTCATAGACAGTGTGTCTATGAATGTCGAAAGTCTATGCAGACTGTCCGTGATAGACGATGTATCAAAATAAGCATTAGAGATCATCGTAAGGAACTGCTATATTATCAAGTTTTAGTCCATATTCTTCCACCCAACGTAGCAACATGGTCAAATTCATGCTAATGACGTAATTCCTCCTATGGAATTTGTTATCTAGTGTATCTTATTCGAATAAAAATTATAATATTTATTATCCATTCATAAACATTTTCTACATAAGAGTTTAAATCTTTTTAACTAATAGTGTTGATTTATATATTTTACTATTTTCTGTTTGATTTATTTTTATAGTAGCCTCATTTAAAATATGATAGCAAATAGTAACCTTTTTAAAAATCTATAACATTATTTAAATGATTTTGAAAGCCAATATCATTACATATTATGACAATTCTTAAAGTTTCATTATCTAATGTATTATATTCAATATTATAGGGTATGCATGAATGCTCACGTAAAAATATGTTACTATTTATGCCTTATTTATCATCCATATTAGTTTTATTAATAATAAAGCTACCTGGATAAATTTATTCACTTATAAAATAAAAATTATTAAAGTTAAATACGCATATATCATCAATATATCTGATCATATATATTTCCTATCTTTATATAGTCTGGATTTATTTCTAAATAGTTATGAACAAAGTAACAATTTACGGCTGACATTAAAATTTAGGTTCCGAAATCAATATTCGGATTGGATAATATTACATAAAATAGATTTATCACGAAAAATCGTTTCAAAAGCAGGAATACTAGGAGACTATGATTAGTATAACAGTTCAGCATTCAAATTCCACCAAAAATCAAAGCAGATACAATGTAACATTTAGAGTTAAGAGGGCAAGCTTTAGTCAACGCCATTTCTAAAAGTTTGCTACATCTTACGTATCCAAGAGTCGCTGCATACTTCATAGATACATAAATAGATGAAGTAAATTTGCAATACTGCAAACAACCAGTGAACCAAAAATAATTTTTGACGAAGTGGAAACTATAACAACGTCCTTAGCATGTCATCATATATTATATGCTGTGAAATGTCAAAATTTAATACCTAGAATGTATCAATGTATATGTTCGGTAGTCATGAAATCAGTTTATGTTTATACAACGTTTTGGTTAAAGATTGTGACTTTTTTTCATGTTAGTTAAGTCAACTAACTTAAAAAGTTTTTTAACTAACTTGAAAAGAGTCACTGTTTGACCGAAACGTTAATAAGCATAAACCATTTGTATCTTTCGTGTGGATAATATATACTATGCCTAATCAACAAATTAAAATTTAATAATTAGATAATAAATAATTATAAATAATTGTTATAAGATTTTATATAACTTATATCAAGTTAAAATAAAAAATTTAAATTTAAAATAAAAGTCAATTTTTATGAATTGACTAATAAATAACAGACGTTGTACAATAATTAGGATTATAGGTCATCAGGAGGAACTGCTATGCTATCAGGTTTCGGGTTCTATTCCTCGACCCAACATAGCAGCTGGGCCAAATATGCGCTCATGAGGTATTTCCTTTGATGAAATGTGATTATTAAGTGTATCTTATACTAATAAAAAATATATTATTTATTATCCAAAAAATTCGTAAATGATTTTAAATTTATTTTTAATATTATTGTGTTGATTTATATATTTTACTATTTTCTGTTTGATGATATTTTTATAGTAACCTAGCTTAAAAAATGCATTTATTGAATTATTAAAATGATTTAAAAAAACTAGTATCATTACAAATTGTTGCAATTGTTAAAATTTCATTATTTAATGTATTATATATTATATTATATGGTATGCATAAGTGTTCATGCAAAAATATTTTTTTTGTAAATTTAAATATGTCATCTTTATGATATAAATTAACAGTACATTTAATTGATCTTAATTCAATGTTCATATCTATATATACCTTTTTTATCATTTATATTGGTTTTATTAAGAATGAGGCTACCTGGATAAATTTGTTCGATTATTGAATAAAGCATATTAGAGTTAAATACATATATCATTAATGTATCAAAACATATATTTCATATCTTTAAATAATTTAGATTTATTTTTTAAATAGTTATGAACAAATTCATATTCTATAAAGCTTAAAAATAAATCAGCTATAATTGGGCTACTATTGTGACTATTTAACATTTTTATCCTTTAATATTTATTTTTATTCTTGTATATTTATTTTTAATTATAAAATCTTATATATAGTCTTAGGATAAGATATACGATTTTACGAAAAACTGTGATATAAATTTTCTCTCGATTTCTTCGTCAACACCGGAATATGGTCAATCCCATACTATTTATATTTCCACAAGTGTAGCTGATATTGAACTCACAATCCTTCATTTATTGGAAAAACTTGGCTTTCACTTGCTAACACTAATGTTAAGAGATAATTATTTACCATATGATACAAATGGGTACATTACGGTAAGCAATATGTTAATGATGAAGTAAACGTCTGAAATACAGGACATATACCTATGATAGAACATCACTTAAATATCAAATAACTAGATGATTTTATAAAAATATATTTTGTTATTCGTATCAAAAAATTTTATTTTGGTGTATAAATTTAAAAACATAAGAAATTAAATATCATTGATAAATCTAAATGTTTACTTATATATAATATAGATGACAGAAAAATATAGGTCAAAAGACTAGAAATCAGTAATCGCGAAACAAACAATAAGACAAAACAGGAAACTACTTTGGATTAATATCATATTCAGTAAACGTATACTACCACTTTAAATATTATGTATTTACCGATTGTCTAATATATGTTTAGTGAGACTGGTCAAGTTCGCAATCTGATTATATATAACCACTCCATGAGAAATAATGATATTTTAGAAATCGGAAATTATGTAAATAAAGTTAGTGATCGAATAATGAGACAGTTGCAATTCTGCAGTGGAGGAAAACTAGGCAATAGATAAAAAGAAATGAAGTTTCTGTAAGGACAAAAGAAATACATTTATCTGGTGATATATTAAGAAATTGTATCAACTTCTCGCAACTAAATCCAAATAGAATTCAACAAACTGCATGCTTTGTTTGTTTCCCGTTTAGAGTTTGATCGCACCGCTTATACGTATTGATGATTTTAAAAGCTTCTTCACTAACCAAAACGATTATAATATTCAAATCATACTTTTAAATTACTTGCTTTCGACGGAGGTAGGATGATTCACCTTTTGCTATAAATTTTACGTGAACGCCATTTTCTATTGGTCATAGAAAATAAATACAATTCTGGTTGTAGATTCATTAGCTGAATATTAATAATGCTTTAATCCTATGTAATTAGCTCGAAAAATGATATGATTTGCATATTATAAATTGATTGTTCACTCATATTGTATTATTTATTGGTGGAGAGAGTGAAGAAAATATTTATTTAATCTTGAATTTTCAATAGCCTACTGCTATCATCATTAGGAGTAAATGTTACAAAAAATATTTTTTGTAACATTTACTCCTGATGATGATAGCAGTAGGCTATTGAAAATTCGAGATTAAATAAATATTTTCTTCACTCTCTCCACTAATAAATGATATGATTTGCATTGAAGTGTGTAATTTTTTGTAATCCTTAATAAATGATTAATGTGTTGAGCTTTCAACTTTGGTAATCCATGGTAATCATTGGTAATAAATGGTAAAATTAATTTGGTAAACAATTGTAATCATTATTAATTTGGTAATCAGATAATTAATGTGCAAGATTAGGACCAAAATGATGATTACCTTAAATTTTTAGTACAAGTAATAATTGCAGGGTAAGCTAATTTAATAAAAAGAAGGGCTAGAGCGACAAAATAATATAAGAAAGCTAAGCGCATGCACAGTAAACTAAAAAATTATATTTACACATTTTTGCTAAAATTGATAAAAATGTTTAATAATGATCGAAATTTCGAAAATAGCAAACTTTCTAAAATTACTCAGCAACTTCTTTTAATATTTATAAATCGCATAATAGTTATTTATAAACTAATTTACTATTGACAGCAGTCTTGTTATATTTTTCACGAATTAGTACATGAGTAGTGTCGAGTACTAACGGACTTTTATATACCATTAATAGTAAAGTAAATATGATGTTAATATCTCTATACAATAGAGGTATAACAAAATAATAAAGGCTGCATTACCATTTATGCTTATAATAACTTAGATGTATATACTTGTCAAAACTAGTGTTGCATATATTTATATGCTAATTTATAATATTTTCGAAAATTGCTATCACTAATCGTTAACCAGATTGACATTATTATTGTTTAAGGAACAACGGATACTTTTCTAAAAATTTATTCTTCAGTGAGTTACCTTGTAAACCCACACTTCTATTTAAAGAAATTTAGTGTATAAATTTAGTAAAAATAAATAATGTTTTGCAAATGCACATCTTAAATTAGATAAAATTATGTTTTCAATTGTGTACGCGTGTGCTAAGATGCCAGTGGATAAAAATCGTGTTTACAAAACTAATTAATTCATTATGAACAAAGCATTTGATTAACGTTTTGTTTTCTTAAATTTATAAAAAATATACATAACTTCAACATCACTGTTTTTAATTGTAAATTCAAAAATACGCAATTAATAAGCTAAACGTATGGGTCACAAATAATAATCAGCCAATTTATAAAGTTTACTACCACATTGAGAGTTCGCTTAATAAAAATTAAATAAACAATATCTCAACATTATTTTGAGTTTTTTTAATTATTTTAATTATCCAGCCAAAAATTTTGTCAAATATTTTTCTTTAAAAAAATTTTATTTTTAAAATGCGAATTTATATATGTATGATCATTATTGCTCATTTACATATTAGTATCAGAGCTAGATTTTATAACAACATTTTAGTTGAGTTGGATTTGGTTTAAATTTTAGAGATCGCAATTAAAACTAGCAATTGCGAGCTTTCTTACAGATGTATATCTATGATCTTTTATATTCAATAATTAGTTTCTATTTTTAATTAGCATTTAATCTACTGCTACTTTTGTCAAAGTAAATTATCAGCTAATTTGTATTCGTATTTTATTGTTTTCGATTTATTGTTTTCGATTTGTTTTTAGAACACATATTTATAATCAAATCAGCTAACTGAGTCTACGTATTTAATATAATTATAAACTAAACAAAACAAAATAATGCTAAATCAAAATTTAATAATTAAATAATAAAATTAATAATTGTTTTTAGATTTTCTATAATTTAAATCAAGTTAAAATAAAAAATTGAAATTTAAACGGTCATTTTTATGAATTGACTAATAAAAAACAGACGTTGTATCATACAGAATAAGAATTAGAGGTCATCAGGAGGAACTGCTATGCTATCAGGTTTCGGCCCCTAACTCCTCTACCCAACATAGCAGCGGGGCCAAATACATGCTAATGATATATTTCCTCTGAAATAACTATCTAGTATCTTATTCTAATACAAAGTATATTATTTATTATCCATCCATAAAAATTTGCCACTTAAGAGTTTAAATTTATTCTTTATATTATTGTGTTGATTTATATATTTTACTATTTTCTGCTTTGATGTTATTTTTATAGTAACCTAGTTTAAAATATGTATCTATTAAATTATTTAAATGATTTTGAAGAAAGCCAATATCATTACATATTGTTGCAATTCTTAAAATTTCATTATTTAATGTATTATATTTTATATTATATGGTATGCATGAATGCTCATGCAAAAATATGTTTCTTGTAAATTTAAATATGTCATCTTTACGATATAAATTAATAGTAGTTTTAGTTAATGTTAATTTAATGTTCATATCTAGATATACACCTTCTTTATCATTAATATTGGTTTTGTTAAGAATAAGGCTTTCTGGATAAATGTGCTCACTAATTGAATAAAAATTATTAGAATTAAATACACATATATCATCAATGTATCGAAACATATATTTCATATATTTATATTGTTTAGATTTAGTTTTTACACAGTTATGAACAAATTCATATTCTATAAAGCTTAAAAACAAGTCAGCTATAATTGGGCTACTATTACCACCCATTGGAACACCTTTTACTTGTCTAAATATAGATGTCCCTACTTTTAAATAATTTTGATTTATCAAAATATTTAAGGATTCTATTAATTCAATTTTATCCATATATTTATATTTACTTGATGGTTTAATTTTTGTTAGATAGGCGTTATAATTATTATAACATATATATATATATATATATATATATATATATATATATATATATATATATATATTTTTCCGAATATAAGATTAAATATTTTTTCTGATGCATATTTAGTATCTGCTAAATCTAGATGTGTATAAAGCGTACTAAAATCGTACGTATTTATATTTTGAAAATTTATTCCTTTTGTCTGTTCTAAAAATTCTTTTGTAGAATTAATACTGAAATAGTGTTTTATACCAGTATTAATTTCGATTACTCTACAATATTTTTCGAAGTGTGCTTTAATTACTTTAAGTATTTTATTCATATAGACAGAAAGTGGTTTTTAATGTACATTTAAACGCACTACATATGAACCTAGGTTTTATTGGATTTTTATGTAATTTTGGATTCCAATATAATATAGGTATAGTTTTATTATCTGATTCAACCTTATAACCCTTTTTATCCATTATAGAACAGTGACTTGCAATAATTGTCTCTAAACTTAACTCACTGCGTTCATATGTTGGATTTACATTTAAATCATTAGAATTAACCTCTTTCATTAGCATATCATAATAATGCTTATATCATAATAATGTCATAATATCATAATAATATTATGTCATATAATACTATATCATAATAATATTAGATTGTGGAATTAGTAATTAATGAATCGAAGAAAAACATTATGACTACAGTTTACGACTACATAAAATAATTTATTATGATGATTGCTTTGGTATATATCACAGAAAATCAGAGATATTTGTAGTGTCTAGCAAAATAATTAAATTTAAGATAGCAGTAAGATTTGATTTATTGGTTTTTGTAGATATTCTGCAGTGAAAATGCAATGTCAAAGCATTCAACATACATGCAAATTAACCAACTACAGGTTTGCCAATGTTCTTTGGTTTACTTTTAAAAGCAGGACAAAATTAAAGCGAATATATTGACAACAAGAAAAAAATTCCCATGATACATTTTCATTTTATTCTATAATTGTGTGACGATATAATCCTTACAGGAAGTTTTCCAATAATAATGAGAAGTATATGAAAGTGCATTTAGTAAATTAATTATCTGACATTAATCTATGATACCTATTGACAAACAACTCCTAAATGTGGTATTTGTTTTTGAAAATAAATCAGAGTAACTAATCAGCAATTTGTATAAAAAAATAATATAATCGAGTAATATAGAATTTTAATTAGCATATTTATAGGATAAATATAATTAAACATGTTCAATACAATACAATCAACAAATGTTTTGTATGTGAAATACTGATAATATATCTTGTTATATAATTTATACTATTATTTTTGTATTTATCACCTGTCTATGATTAGCCGCATCATATTTAGGAGGCCTTATTTGCTGTTGTTTATTTGTTGTGTGAACGTAAGCAATTACGGTTGATATAATTATCGATAATTACTGTTAATATAGTGGCAATGATTTAACATTTGAAAGTTCCTATCGGGAAGCATAAGTTCTTATCGTTTTACATAAAATATAACTTTTTTATTTTATTTTTTACTTTACTAAATTCTTAATTTTCCCAAATATCACTAAATGTCAGTATTGACTTAAAATAATAGTATACAGATCAACCCAAGAATATCTTCATTACTTTCCACTTACCTTAATTTCTTAAAACGTTATATCAGTATAGTTTATATCCTGCTGATTGTATCATCATGTTATGCATTTAAAAATATGTTAAACATATATTATACAGCATGTTCAATATGATATATGTAAAGCTATCATCTTTACCATTTTGAATGTAAAGATTTTAAAGTAAAAGCTAATATCATTTAAGTATTTTTTACATGCACATTAGTTTTGATGGTTAGTGCCGTATACACTATATTGCACATTAACTTAAAATGAAGCTATAAGTACATTTTAATTGATACAACGAGTATTTTGTAATCATCTTTAGGAATCAATCAAAGCTAGTTGATAAAGAAATGTTTAAAACATTTTTAGCTGTCAAACGTTATTAAAAAGTTTCTCAATTGATTAAAATTAGTGAAATCACTTTCCTACATTATTTAGGATATGACTCATATACTAAGGATCATCAGTTGAAAAATAATATAGATGTAAAAGCACATTTGTGTGTATCAAAATATTACAATATTTTTTAATGTTGGCTGACGATCACTCGACTCGTTTGCTTTATTGACAACTAGATTTAATGAAATATATTTCATGAAATTTAAGTGTCAATAAAGCAGACGAGTCGAGTGATCGTCGGCCAACATTAAAAGGACCGAAACGTGAAAAGTAGTATTGAATCAGTAGCTGATGAGGTCTACTAAGACTGAAATGTAGCGTACTGCTGTTGGCGTATACATAGGATTAAAGTAGCGTGCAGAATAAAAATTGTCATCAAAATTTTAATAGTAACAATGACTGTACAGGAATATCAACTTAAAATTACAATAAGTGTACATTTCGTTACCTAATTGATAAACATTATCAAATATCTTCCAATATTTACAGTTAAAAATAGTTTATTTATTGTTTCCGCCTATTGCTCTGGTAAGAATTCGATTTTATTACTTCGATTTTAATTGTAAGCGATTTTATTAGTAATCACTGTAAATGCAACAAACATTTAAATTTTTAAATGTTTGACTCTGTGCTAAGAAACATTTCAGAATAAGATAAGAGTGAACAAGTGGTGATATCTTAATAGACAAACAGTGGTAACATGGATTAGAGTAGAACGTCGAAGTTATAATAATATTAGAACATTAAAACAAATAGCGATTTTAGAAGATCAGTTAGGCTTAACAGAATTAGTGAATGGATTAGAGTAGAACGTCGAAGTTGTAATAATATTAGAACATTAAAACAAATAGCGATTTTAGAAGATCAGTTTGGCTTAACAGAATTAGTTGCTGATCACTTTAAGCTACTACTATTGATCTTAGTTAATGTTTTATATTTTTATATTTCAAATATAAAACAACATATATTCAAATTCTAGATATATGTTTGACATGTTGTTTGGTTATCAGCAGATTTGCAGTGTGACGGACACATGCGTGGAACAAAATTTAAAACATTGAGTGTTTGATTGCATTGTGTATAACAATTCTTCCGTATTTGCCAAATTAACAACTTATCAGCTTCAAATAATCGAATATTCAGTGAAAGTTTTTAGCACTTACTCTAAGTGCTACTATTTCACACACGGAAAATATTTATGTTAGTAATTTTTATTAGAAATCTTAACAATCAAGTTTAATGTATACTATAAATATTCACAAATATAAAGTTAAATTTGGATAGAATAAATCGAAAATTTCCACTCATTATTCTTTTTAATTAACTCGTTTAAGTTTTATATTGCTTTAATTATATATTTTTACTTGTTTCGAATATTTTAAAATTGCTGCTACCTGCTTTAATAAAGATTTAAAAAAGTAAAAATCACATAAATTTAAGAATTGACTAACCATAGTTTTTTAGTTAAAACTATACTTAAAAAACTGGTTGTTTTAATTTTAAAATACATTCACATAGTGTTAAAAATGGAATATTACCATTTAAAATTAATTGGCACGTTTCTGTTTCCGTTTTGAATAACAAGCACGTTTAATAAGAATAAATGATTTTGATTATTATTATTCTCTTAGCATAACAAAATAATATTCAAATTATTTGCTGGTTTATTTTCAAATTTATTCAACCCTGAGATCATTACTTACAAAAATGGTCATTTTACTGTAACAGCTTTCTTACTAATAAATTATCTGTTACTTCAAGTTTGTTAGTTACTAAACTCTAGTAATAAAGATTTTAAAAAATTAGTCAATTAATAGATAAGAACTACAAAATTACAAACACAAAGGTAACATTGATAGAGTAAAATATACAATTACTTTATTCATTAAGAATGTTGAACAAAAATAAAAAATAAGCAGAAGGAAAATAACATTATATTATGTGCACAGAATACCATTTCACCCATTGTATAACGCATTATTTATGCTTTGTATAAATTATTTGTGTTATTGTACGATAAAATAATTATCTTTCACAACAGGAAAGTATTTGTACTTGCAATTTTTATAAAACCGTTTCAATTTTTATCTCAATTTTATTTCAATTTTATTTCAATTTTCATTGGAATGAATTTTTGATATGTGATAGTTTACGCACTACTATTAGAAATATTATTTGCAGCGAAAACATGTTGCTGTCAATTTTACTGATAAAAAATAATAATATCAATACACTTTCTATACAAATTCAAGCACGCAGTATATGAAACTTTAAATGAAAATCAATTACATTTTCCGAATTCGTAGATATAATTTTATAACATCAACAACATAAATATTGAAATATTTAGCTAACAAATGCTTATATCAATTATTTTTAAATGCACTCCATTTTAATTACCTTCTCTCTTAGTATGAAAGCAGACAATTCGCTAACTTTTCAATTATTTACGTATATATGAGTTCTATATACATTATAATTAAAATTATGAAACAACAATAGCTTCGCAAAAATACATTACATTTATTCGTTGTGCCTATTATTTCCATTCACCGACCAGAAATAGACAGTGCACGATATTTTAGAAAATGCTTATAAAATTAAATATAACAACTATTTGGTAAGCTAAGCAATTTGAAATAGGATATTTTAAAAGTGAGACTTTATACTAAATTTGTCTGTACATTCGTTGTAAATTAGTATATTATTTCAGGCATATTAATTATTATCAGGTAAAATATCATTGTTTTCACGTAGTATCAGATAAATTGTAAAAACCCTAGTCACAATTTAACTATGAAAATTCAAACATTCAGGAATACATTTAATATTAAGAATAAAAAATTTTATCGATAAACTTGTAAATCGATAAAGTTTCCAACCTTTGACTGATGACTAAATATTGAAATTTTTTTATTATTTTAGTAACGATTATGAAATTGTAGTTTTAGTTGAAATATATCAAAAATTAATTATTATTAC
>WNNJ02003763.1:0-35166 GCA_012934845.2 Pomphorhynchus laevis
TATATATATATATATATATATATATATAAATCTATGTGTTCTGCTAAATAACTGGACTTTGATCATCAGCTCCATCAGTCTAATGTATCACTCCGAGACGCTCCTAACCACCCAGCAGTCATCGTCAGTCGGATGAAGTGGTTAGGGTGCGTTTCGACTGCTTTTGTGATAACTGTAAAGACACCAGCAATTCCTCACGATGCTAGACGAAACTCAGGTGCATAAAGCGTTTTTACTGGCTTGTTGCGTGTGTGGACCTTCTAGTTATTCTTTATATGTTGCACAAATGCGTATCCGTTGGTTACGAGGGCACTGAATCTCTCACAGGATTCCGAAAGGAATACGTTTTTTATATATTGATAGTGCGAAAAATCGCTTGTAACTGTGGTCCAGGAGCCATAATTGGCTACGATTGATTGTAAATCTATGTGTTCTGCTAAATAACTGGACTTTGATCATCAGCTCCATCAGTCTAATGTATCACTCCGAGACGCTCCTAACCACCCAGCAGTCATCGTCAGTCGGATGAAGTGGTTAGGGTGCGTTTCGACTGCTTTTGTGATAACTGTAAAGACACCAGCAATTCCTCACGATGCTAGACGAAACTCAGGTGCATAAAGCGTTTTTACTGGCTTGTTGCGTGTGTGGACCTTCTAGTTATTCTTTATATGTTGCACAAATGCGTATCCGTTGGTTACGAGGGCACTGAATCTCTCACAGGATTCCGAAAGGAATACGTTTTTTATATATTGATAGTGCGAAAAATCGCTTGTAACTGTGGTCCAGGAGCCATAATTGGCTACGATTGATTGTAAATCTATGTGTTCTGCTAAATAACTGGACTTTGATCATCAGCTCCATCAGTCTAATGTATCACTCCGAGACGCTCCTAACCACCCAGCAGTCATCGTCAGTCGGATGAAGTGGTTAGGGTGCGTTTCGACTGCTTTTGTGATAACTGTAAAGACACCAGCAATTCCTCACGATGCTAGACGAAACTCAGGTGCATAAAGCGTTTTTACTGGCTTGTTGCGTGTGTGGACCTTCTAGTTATTCTTTATATGTTGCACAAATGCGTATCCGTTGGTTACGAGGGCACTGAATCTCTCACAGGATTCCGAAAGGAATACGTTTTTTATATATTGATAGTGCGAAAAATCGCTTGAAACTGTGGTCCAGGAGCCATAATTGGCTACGATTGATTGTAAATCTATGTGTTCTGCTAAATAACTGGACTTTGATCATCAGCTCCATCAGTCTAATGTATCACTCCGAGACGCTCCTAAACACCCAGCAGTCATCGTCAGTCGGATGAAGTGGTTAGGGTGCGTTTCGACTGCTTTTGTGATAACTGTAAAGACACCAGCAATTCCTCACGATGCTAGACGAAACTCAGGTGCATAAAGCGTTTTTACTGGCTTGTTGCGTGTGTGGACCTTCTAGTTATTCTTTATATGTTAATATAAAGAATAACTAGAAGGCGCAATAATAATAGGCGCAATATGAGCCTAATCAAATAATTACTAGTTTGGCTGAACTTATACACTGACTTTAAAGACAAGCAAAATATATAATAATGCTTTCAATTATGATTAATTAATTTATACACGTTGACTACTGTTCAAAGCATCATCAATTCCAATTATTCTTTCAGTAACCTTATCGAGTTTAATTTTCACATTTTAAATATAGATATAAGCGCCATTAAAAATATAGAATATATCAATCCCATTAAGAATAATGTGGGCTACGATACCAATATGGAAAATAAAGCCGGAAGCCGGAATCTGAATGACGGTAACGTCGTTAAAGCAGAACATCTTGGAGATGCCAATAAGATAGAAAAAATGAATGATGTAAGCGATAAAAGGAATACTAACGGAGTGAGTAAAAGAAGACGCCGCAAAAAGATTGACGATGATTTATCAGACTTGACACAGGAAAATATAGATGAATATTATAGACAAGCACAAGAATTCAAAGTCGATGTAAAAGGATTTGTCAGACGTTTGAAGTTGGGAGTCTACTGCTTACACGGAATGCAAAGCATTACCACTAAATTTGACTATTCGGAGATCGATCGTGAAAAATTATACGAACGATGTACAAGTCCTTTGAGTAACAGTAGTGAATACAGATTCTGCAACGACAATTATCAACGTCGATCATTCGATAGTTTAAACGACAACTACAGCTTTATTGACCAGTTAGAGAAAGATACCAAAATAGCGAATGAAGAAAAAAGCGACAGTTTGAGTACATTAGAAAGTTCAGATCAATCGTCGGACACAAGCAGCGACGATGCAAGTATACCTTTGTACAATGATGGTTGCATAATCAGTTCGAATTTCTATAGAGATAGCGGAAGTGAATCGTCGACTTCTGCGTGTAAGGATGTACAAACTGATGACCAAAAACAACAGGAAGAACACGAACGTGAGAAACAGATACGTAACAAACAAATACTAGATGTTATTGAAAGGCTTCAAGCCAGGCATAGAAACTATTAATTGATGAACATGAGAATAATTTTTATTTGTATATTTTATTGTCAATTGATTTTTTTAATTTGTGAATTTCAATTGTAATTATTCAAAATACTATCACAATGTGCATTGGTTCAGAGAATAATCATTGATCTACAATTTATATATGAATTTATATGACTGTATTGGTGATCATCATGTTATTCAGGTTGTCTGGTAGAATTTGGATAATGATTTACTTAAATGCGAATATAATATCGCTATATTTATAATGTTACCCAAATAACAATGAAAATATTTAAGACAATATCAAGGACTATATTATCAACGGTAGATATATGTTCATTATTGTAATAATAAGATTTTATTAAGACAAAAAACATAAATGGAGAAAATGATAGTTCAGTCAAAAACAGAAAAAATTCTCTCTTCTTAAATTCATCTTCAATTCTGCAATCGTCTACAATTCCAATTACGGCCTCAAATCCAGATTGATCTGAGCCTCCAACCTATCCAACACGCCGCCTTCCGCCTGAACCACCCGGGGTCTTTCACCTCCCCCGAAGAGTCCAATCGGTACATATATGTTCAGTATACCGAACGTTCAGCAACAAACTCAGTTTTTTGTTGAGATATCTATAATATACCTCTTGGTTCGCATGATGTGTCGTACTGTACGAATTTCATTGCTACAAAACATGCCGGTAATCAATGGAAATTAGCAAATAAAGGTAAATGTAGCAAATGCAACAGAATCCGCGCAAAATGTTGAAACAGCATAAAATAAACTACATTGTAAAAATCGCAGCTTTTTTATTTTTTATTTTATTTTTATTTTTATTTTTTTTATTTTTTTTATTTTTTTATAATAAATTCTAACATTTTTTTAAAGCGCAGCAACAAAATTAAAATATCATGTACAGCACGATACCTCATGCGAATCAACAAGTTGATTTTATACAATATTGTAAATTGCAACGTGAAATATGTAGGTGAAAGTGGATTTCAATTTAATCGCCGTAAAAACAATAGAAAAAGTGACAAAAATAGAGAGATTCCACCATGATTTTTACAGATTCCACTATAAAAAATAAATTTATTTATTTTAATAAATTGTTTTGTTTTAATAAAAGAACACTATATAAACTGAAGCTTGTGGGCTCCCGGATCACAGTGTAAACCATTCTGCTCTTAAATTTATAAATAATATTTATTTTTTAAACCGTTATGAACAAATTCAAATGCTATTAAGCTTAAACATAAGCCATCTATAATTGTGATACAATGTATTATCTTCCATTGGAACATCTTTTATTCAACTATATATAATAGTATTAAATAGTATACAATAGTAAACTATATTAGTAAACTATATATAGTAAACTATATATAGTAAACTATATTAGTAAACTATATTTAATGGTATATAATAATATAGTTAGTCCGATTTTTTGCACACACTATATATATGATCACAACATGAAAGTAACAATCATTGAAGGTCCGACTAAGAATTAAATCAGTTAACTAAGTCTACGTATTTAATATAATTATAAAATAAACAAAACATAATAATGCTAAATCAAAATTTAATAATTAAATAATAAAATTAATAATTGTTTTTAGATTTTCTATAATTTTAATCAAGTTAAAAAAAATGAAATTTAAAATAAACGTCATTTTTATGAATTGACTAATAAATAACAGACGTTGTATCAGAATAAGAATTAGAGGTCATCAGGAGGAACTGCTATGCTATCAGGTTTCGGCCCCTAACTCCTCTACCCAACATAGCAGCGGGGCCAAATACATGCTAATGATGTATTTCCTCTGAAATAACTATCTAGTATCTTATTCTAATACAAAGTATATTATTTATTATCCATCCATAAAAATTTGCCACTTAAGAGTTTAAATTTATTCTTTATATTATTGTGTTGATTTATATATTTTACTATTTTCTGCTTGATGTTATTTTTATAGTAACCTAGTTTAAAATATGTATCTATTAAATTATTTAAATGATTTTGAAGAAAGCTAATATCATTACATATTGTTGCAATTCTTAAAATTTCATTATTTAATGTATTATATTTTATATTATATGGTATGCATGAATGCTCATGCAAAAATATGTTTCTTGTAAATTTAAATATGTCATCTTTACGATATAAATTAATAGTAGTTTTAGTTAATGTTAATTTAATGTTCATATCTAGATATACACCTTCTTTATCATTAATATTGGTTTTGTCAAGAATAAGGCTTTCTGGATAAATGTGCTCACTAATTGAATAAAAATTATTAGAATTAAATACACATATATCATCAATGTATCGAAACATATATTTCATATATTTATATTGTTTAGATTTAGTTTTTACACAGTTATGAACAAATTCATATTCTATAAAGCTTAAAAACAAGTCAGCTATAATTGGGCTACTATTACCACCCATTGGAACACCTTTTACTTGTCTAAATATAGATGTCCCTACTTTTAAATAATTTTGATTTATCAAAATATTTAAGGATTCTATTTATTCAATTTTATCCATATATTTATATTTATTTGATGGTTTAATTTTTGTTAGATAGGCGTTATAATTATTATAACATATATATGTATATCTTTTTCCGAATATAAGATTAATTAATTTTACTAACGCTTCTTTAATATCTACTGAATCTAGATTTGTATAAAGCGTACTAAAATCGTATGTATTTATATTTTGAAAATTTATTCCTTTTGTCTGTTCAAAAAATTCTTTTGTAGAATTAATACTGAAATAGTGTTTTATACCAGTATTAATTTCGATTACCTTGCAATATTTTTTAAAATGTGCTTTAATTACTTTAAGTATTTTATTCATATAGACAGAAAGTGGTTTTAATGTACATTTAAACGTACTACATATGAACCTAGGTTTTATTGTATTTGTGCATGGGATTTGTGTATTGACCTAGGTTTTGACCTTGGTTGTATTGACCATGGGATTTGTTTATTGTATTTGTGTATGAACCTAGGTTTATTGTATTTGTGCATCGATTTGTGCATGGGATTTGTGCATGGGAAACGCATTTGCAAATCAAGAGAAGCATACTGGATTGGACAGTTAATAAATCAATAAATCATTAAATAAATCATAGTTAATGCAATAAATCATTAAACAAGAATGACCATCTATTGGAATTCTTCAATGATTGAAATTTCCTGAAAGCCCACAGCTCTATCAAAAAATTTTGCGTTTTCGCTAAATGAATATATTCTTCCATAAATGTACTATTAATCCATATCACTCAATTTAGTGATATATATAGTCATATATGTATATCACTCAATTTAGTGATATATATGGAGTGATACATTAGACCGATGGAGCTGATGATCAAAATCTATTTTTTAGCAGCAAATATGGATTAAAAATCAATCGTAGCCAGCTTTGGCTCCTTGATCACAGTTTCAAGCGATTTTTTGCACACATATATATTATATATATTTCGCAATATATAAAATCGTGAATCGGGGTTGTACCGCCTCCTGGGATTTTGTACAAATTCGGCCATATATTTGAAAGGAACGAAGAAGTACCAGAAAAATAGACGAATAACTGTTTATGACGTTTCGGCCACTTGGCCTTTCTCAAATCTACAATATAATGACACACAATCAGTAAGATAAAACAGAAAAGAGAAACAACAAGAAACAAAAACACGTTTGCAACCATTCATGTTATGTCCACCCAGGTAAAGGTGTGCTCGTCGTTGAATCCATGTGGGGCCTCACTATACAGCAAACCCATAAGACGTGTTTCCATCTCAATCCTTTAGATCGCATCGCCTTCCTGTACAAACACACAATAGTCCATGCAATCGATTTGGGCATGGGATAGGTAGTGTTCAACATCACCATCCGTTACATTAGCTGTCCAGAAGCGCGTCGTTCTTGAATTAAGCCTACGTGACAATGATAGCGACGTTTGTCGATATTATTGTCAAATTATTATTGTTGGTAAATGTTAAACATTATTTTTAGAATGACTATTCTTAGTCGTGTTTGATATTTACAGTTCTGATATTAACAAACGATGAATAATAATAAGGGTTTTCTTAAATAATAAATAATACAAAGAGTTCATCGTCAGAAACAGAGAAACAGAAAAGCTACAAAAAAAGAAAACGATTTGTTATAATGCCACTGTTTAATATTCTTACCTGACTAACGACCTTAGGTCTAGTGGGATCTGAGCCCTCCAGCCGAGCCAATACGCGGCTCTTCGACTGAACCACCCGGGGTCTTTCACAACCCCTCTGAAGAGTCTAATCGAGGCGGACTATGTTCGGTAATCGATAAACGAAGAGCTTGAGAAACCTTAACCTTTGCTCTGGAGGATGTCCTCTAGATAAAGAATAATTTCGAGATAGCCCAAGTACCCCAGAGGCGCACCTGAGTTTTCCCTTTCAATGACAGATGCTATGCCCGTTTCAAAGCCCATCTAGCTCTCTTCAGGATACGTTTAAGTCTATCCAGGTCTGCTTTCGCCGACCAGTTTACCGTAACGGTGAACCCCAGGTATTTTACTCGACTCATGAATACAGGAAGGGGTTAATTAGTCAAAATGGAGGAGAGCGCAAAGAGTGCTAATCTCTTAAGTTTTTGCTTTGTTGCACTGGTGCCATGAAAGACAACCGCCTGCGATTTAGCGGAGTTTAAAATAAGATTGGACTTCGGTAACTGGTCTTTAAATCTTAAAAAGAAACGGCTGATATCCGAGACTACGTCTTTGCATCTGCGACCAGAGATCAAGGCTGTGGTACCATCAGCGTATACCACTAGACGTTGTTCGCGTTTAAATATTTTAAAGAGTTTAATGGAAGCAGCAAGGAAGAAGATAGGAGAAAGAGGGGATCCTTGGGGCACACCTGTAATAGGGTAGAACTAACGCACTTAGGGTCGTCTTCATAATAGAATCTCTTGGTGTACAGCAGTATCTCCACCATCTTAACACTTCTCGCAGGCAACCTGAGGGACCTATGAGAAGAGATAACAAAGAAAACGGAGATGCAGCAGAAACATCAAGGAAAACAGCCACATCAGGTTTATGACTATTATCCTGATAGAACTGATGCACTTCATCTACAGCTGAATGGATCGAGCGACCTTTGACGAAACCATGGAAACTTGGTGCTATTAAATTTTGCCTACTTTAATGATCGCGGATTCTACGAGCAAGCGCCTTTTCGTAGATCGATACGAGGGAATTTTGAATCGATACGGGCCGCAGGTCTGAAGGACAAGAGACCGGATTTTTCTTAGGTAGAAATATACGTCTACTAATGTTAATGCCGGCTACATCGGAAGGGGTGGCCAATAGCATTATGACGGTCACTTCTCTACTTTGTTCGGCTGTCAAACGCTGAAAGACTCGATAAGAGAATAGAGCGACGGATTTGGAGGTGCCCGGATGAGACCCCAGGAGTTAAGTATATCTGTGACAGATAAATCCCTACTTCTGAAGTCTCCCTAAGGCGGGATTGGCTGAGGTGATTGATTGGCTCCATAATTATGTAGAGATAGTGACTCCTCCAAAACTTTATCAAGACCTATATTTTCAATCCAACCCAATGCACTATCCCTCCAACAGACAAGCTTCTCCTTCTTGAATATCTTCCAGAAGGAAGACAGGGCTGGATTAAGGGAAGCAATGTTTGCCATGTCTTTACCCAGTTGGAACCTATATCTAATGCTTCAATATTCTTTTGAGAGAACTTGCCCGGCAGAAGCAGAGAGGTTGGGAAGACGGAGCATATACGCTAAGTTCTTGAATTTTGTCGGAATGGGACTGTAAATACAACTTTTGTTGGTAGTCGAAAGTTTCGCCTTAGCTTGCGAAGAGAGGTAGGAATTTAATTCGGTTAAACTCTCATTACCAATTCGGGGGAAGCGTTGGATAGCTACCTGAAAGAAAGCCATTCTGATAGGATCAAACTGAACTCCCTCGAAGCATCGTATCTTCTTCTATCGGCCAATGAATAGTTATATCACTCTTAGTTATATCACTCAATAGTTATATCACTCCAGTATAGTTATATCACTCTTACAGAGTGATATAACTAAGCAAGACAGGGCTGGACAAGAATAGTTGGGTAGAAGAGAGGATCTTAAGGAGCATTTAACTAGGGTTAAAAGACCTTAATATGAAGAGGAGTGAGGAGCGGTTATGTACGGAGTATAGTGGGAATAAATGTGCTTTGGAATAAATCGAGTAATGTCCTGGGGGAGAAGGATAGATTGCGTCTCCTGAAAGACTATAACATCTGCAAACGATGACTATTTATTCAATGTTGATAATAATTACTACGAGTAAAAAATTAAAAACATTAAAGCGATAATAGTCACATGGTTCAACTTTGAATGAAATATGCTAATATGTAATCGGAACGCTTTGATTCTAATTCAACTATCGTTCTGAGTATAATGTATGTCGAAATTAATGCATAAACTTAGTATTATAAACAACTTCGTTATGTGTGCAAAATAAGTGATTTTATGACCAGCAAAATCGATGTATATACAATGTAGGTTACACGATAACGTTCTTTGAAAAAAATTATTAAACCAATGCCAACTCTCTAAAATCATATCAATTTTCTGGCATATTTTGTATAAATATAACAAAATGGAAATACATTTATCTTAAAATGAATTTTTATAATTCAGTATTTTTGATAAAAAATAATTTACAATTTATAATAAAAATTAGAGGTCAACAGAAGGAACTGCTATGTTATTATGTTTCGAACCCTATTCTTCAAAATTATCGTTCAGGAATACATAAGAGGAAAACATGGCAATGATATATTTATTTTGATGTCATTTGATTATATGAAGTCATCTCTTATTATGGTACAGATTATATTACTTTACATCCATATATCTTCTAGATAACAAAAAAAGTATTCTTTCTCAGTTATCTCTCTTAGCAAGCCTCCGCGTTTACTTCGACAACCTATAAAGGTCGTATCTTCAGTCCCACTCCGACAAAACTCAAGGTCCTAGCTAAACTATTGCACCTCCCTGGTCTCTCTTCTTTCACCAAACAGACGCTCTCGACTGAATACTGGCGTACCAGATTCTGGTTCCAGCTGAGTAGGGATAGGTCGAGTATCGATCGTCTTAACCCCTCTCTGTCTTCATTTTGGAAGATATTCAAGAAGGAAAAGTTTGTTTGCTGGAGGGATAGGGCTGCGGGTTGGATCGGTAGTATAGGCTTGACAAAGTTTTGAAGGAGTCACTCACCCTACACAATTATGGAGCCACACAATCACCGCAACCAATCCCGTCTTGGGGAGACTTCAGGAGTAGAGACTTATCTGTACCAGATATTCTCAATACCTGTGGGCCTCTTCCGGGCACCTCCAAAACCGTCGCTTCTCTTTCTTCTCGGGTCTGTCAGCTTTTGACAGACGATCAAAGAAGGGAGGTGGCCGTCACAATGCTTTTAGCCACCCAATCCGATGTGGCCGGCATTAACATTAGTAGGCGTATATTTTTACCTAAAAAGCATCCGGTATCTTGTCCGAAAGACATGCGGCCCATCTCGATTCAAAATTCCCTCGTCTCGATCTACGAAAAAGCGCTTGCGCGTAGAATCCGCGATCATTTGAGTAGGCGAAAATTAGTCCCACCTGGTTTTCATGGGTTCGTCAAAGGTCGCTCGGTTCATTCAGCAGTTGGTGAAGTGCATCAGTTCTGTCGGGAGAATAACCATCAACTCGCTGTGGCTGTTTTCCTTGACTTTTTTGCTGCATTTGACTGCATCTCCATACCTTTTGTTATCTCTTCTCTTAGGTCCCTCGGTCTGCCTGCGAGAATTGTTAAGAGGGTGGAGATACTGCTGTACACCAAGCGATTTTATTATGAAGACGACCCTGATGCGCGTCAGTTCTACCATATTACGGGTGTGCCTCAAGGTTCCCCTCTCTCCTATCTTATATCTTGCTGCCTCCATAAATCTATTCAAAATATTTATACGCGATCAACGTCTTGTGATGTTCGCTGATGACACCACAGCCCTGTTCTCTGGGCGCAGGTGTATGGACGTAGTCTCTGCCATCAGTCGATTCTTTTTGAGATTAAAAGACCAGTTACCCAGGTCCAATCTTGTTTTGAATTCCGCCTAATCGCAGGTGGTTGTCTTTCATGGCTCCCCTGCGACAAAGCAAAAGCTTAAGTGATTAGCACTCTCTGCACTCTCCTCCATATTTGCATCTGAACCACTCCCTACCTTCACAAGTCGAGTAAAATACCTGGAGTTCACCGTTTCGGTGAACTGGTCGGCGGAAGCTGACCTGGATAGACTAAAACGTATCCTGAAGAGAGCTAGTTAGGCTCTGAAACGGGCCCAGCATCTGTCGTTGAATGGGAAAACCCAGGTGCGCCTCTGGGGCACCTGGGCTATCTCGGGATTAGTTATCTTCTCTAGAGGGCATCCCCCAGAGCAAAGACTAAGGTTTCTGAAGCTCCTCGTCTCTCGCTTACCCAACATCGTCCGCGCCGATTGGATTCTTCGGGGGTGAAAGACCCCGGGTGGTTCAATCGGAAAGCGGCGTGCTGGATTGGTTGGGGGCTCAGATCCCCATGGATTTGAGGTCATGAAAGTTGGTAATGTCTGGGAAGAGGAATATGCTAAGATTAATTACTATGTCTGAAGATTCTCCGTGTGTACTTTTCATTTATTTATTTACTCTGACTTAATGACGGCTTGCTTATTTATTAAAGATAATCTTTATTATTACTTATTTAAATCCTAATCAATTTGCCTTTCGCCTAGGTGGTAAAATTTGTCGCGGGGACACAATCACACCTCCGATTTAGATGAGTTAAGAATATGATTCGGCGTTGTTAACTGGTCTTTTAATTTAAAAAAAAGCGGTTGATGTCCGAGACTAGATCTTTGCACCTGCGTCCAGAAAACAAGGTTGTGGTATCATCAGCGCATACCACTAGATGTTGATCACGTTTAAATGCCTTGAATAGAAAAAGAGAGAGCAAGGTATAATATATGAGAAAGTGGGGAGCCTTGAGGCCCCCTGTAATAGGGTAGAACCGGCGTGCATCAGGGTCGTCTTCATAATAGAACCGCTTGGTGTACAGCAGTATCTCCACCCTCTTAATTATCGCAATTAACCCGAGGTACCTAATAGAAGAGATAACAAATGAAATGGAGATGCGGTCAAATTCAGCTGATAAATCAAGAAAATCAGCCACAGCAAGCTGATGACTGATATCCTGACGAAACTGATACACTGCTCCAATTGCTGAATAGACCGGGCGGCCTTAGACAAACCCATGAAAATTCTGTGGGATCAAATTGCACCTACATAAATGATCGCGGATTCGACGCGCATGCGCTTTTTTGTAGATTGCGATGAGAGCGTTTTGAATCAGGATGGTCCGCAGATCTTTTGAGCAAGTGATTTTTAGGTAATAATATAAGTCAGCTAATGTTAATGCTGGCCACATCGGATGATGAGGCTAAAAAAGAATTGTGATGACGACCTTCTTTCTCTGACTGTCTGTTAAAAGCTGACAGACCCAAGTGGACAGTGGCGCGTGGGATCTAGAGGTACCCGGAAGTGGCCCCAGGAGTTTAGGATGTTTGGAACAGATATATCCTTGCTCCTAAGCCATCCCAAGGCGTGATTGGTTAGGGAGATTGAGTGGCTCCATAATTATGTAGGGATGGTGACTCCTCCAAACATCTGTCAATGCTTATATTACCTATCCAACCAAAAGCCCTCTCCTTTCAGCATACAAACTTATTCTTGAATATCTTTTAGAATGAAGCCTGAGAAGGTTTAAGGCGAGCGATGCTCGCCCTATCTCTACTCAGCTGGAATCTATATCCAGAGCTCCAGTTTTCATTTTAGATGGCCTGTCTGACGGAAACAGATATACTGGGAAGGTGTTGCATTTTTGCTAGGACCTTGAGTTTTGTTGGTGTGGGGTTGTATATTCGACATTTATAGGTAGTCGAAAGAATCCCGATAGCTTGCGATGAGAGGCAGGAATTTAAGCGGGTTAGACTCGCATTTCCAATTCTAGTGGAGAGTTGGATAGCTGCCTGGAAGCAGGCCACTCTGATTGGATTAAAAGTGAAACCTCTTTCTAAGCAACGTATCTTTCTCTAACGCCAATGGGGTAGACCGTGAAAGGTTGACAGTTATTGCAACTGCTCAATACATGTAGGCTTTAGCAGTCACCTCTCGTGTAGCAGTAGAATGTCGATGAGATAATTTGTTGTGGTGCAATGGAAGGTAGGGGATATTGGTTTATGTATAAGATAGACGCTCCTAGCTCTGTAGAATGCGGCATTAATCAAACGATTAGTTCTGTCGTAGAAATCACCAAGTACCATATCATAGCCGATTCCTAATATACGATTCATGAGGTCACAGTTCATGTGAATTTCTCTTGACCGAATATAGACATTGGCTATGCTGATAGGTTTACCATATTTCCAGCATGTTATCACTAAACAAGATGGGGCTGGACGAGTATAGTTTAATGAGAGGGATGATCGTAAGGAGCTCTTCACTAGTGTTATAAGACCTTGAGATAAAGAGGAGTGATGTAGGGTTATATTCGGAGTAAAGTGGGAGGTTATGTGCATTGCAATAAATCGAGTAATGTCATGTGGAGACCGGATACATCTTGTTTTTTGAAGGACTATAACATCTGTATCTCGACTAGATAAAAGACTAAGGCCCAAGCACCTCCCGAATTCCACTAAATGATGTTTAATGAAAACGGTTCGGAATTACTTCCTATGGAAGGGTGTCACTAGAAAGGCCAGAGACCCACTAGTTAGGTCGAGAGAAGGAAGGTTGCCCTTTCGGCCCCTGGCCTTAACAGCAGCCCCACTGACCGTTCCTTCGCTGTTGAAGGACATATCATTATTTATCACCGGTTTCCAGTTGTTGCTTTGTTTCTGGAATTTTACCGGCGCGGCCTTGGAATACGATAAGTGCTTGCTTGAATTTTTCACAACAGGTGTTGCTATGCTGTTCGGCGTCAATAATGCATCGGTTAGGTTTTTTTATTAGCGTCATGATGGAAGTTATTTAATCCTTGATTTTAATATCAATAATTTTCATGATAGCAATCAAGATCGGCCCAGTATCACAGGCGACAGCGGCGTAATGTTGATTCGTGAACTTGGATGGGATGGCTGCAACGGTTGCTTGCCGTCTTTAATAGTCATTGAACTTCGGACATTTTCGAGATTAAGCCGTATGTTACTGCTTGTAGTTGATGCAACTAGGCGCAGCGTTGCAAGATGCCGAATGGTCCGGGTCTTGGGAGCTACATATACCGCAACCCTTGCTTATTTTACACTGAAGCCCAGTGTCCCTAACTTTGACACTGGTTGAAGTGTGGTAGATGTATTCATCTGTATTTATGAATTTAAATCGCAGATTGAAACCCATGAAATGGTTGCAACTATAGTTAGTTAGTCAATTTGCGTTTTCGGCAGTTTAATTTGCGAACACGATGGGAAAGATGTACCATACTTCCCCTTTATGAACATCATATTAGATAAGTTGTAGTCTTGTTGAGGAACGATCAGGTTCTCGTCATCTAACGAAGATAACAAATTGGAAATCTTGATAGTTGCCTAGATAGACTTCAAGCATATGTTAGCTGTATCTTTTAAGTGAATATCACCGAACTTAATGTACTCCTTAGCTAGGTTTTCAGTGGCAAAGAACACCCGGTCGGAGTTGCCAACTAACTTTGCAAAGTTGAACGATATTCTGTTTTTAGGATATTCCGATATAAGTTTCTCAGAAAAAGGTTAAAATTGTTCTTGGTTTCAATAGGGGTGATGGTGGAATTATCATTAAATTAACTGATTTTTTGATTGAAGGAAGTTCCTTTGTGTTGGCTTTTTTGAAAAGTTTAAGTCATTAACCTGCATTTCCATTGCTTGAATTTCGTTTTTGCAAAATGTTTGATACTACGAAGCTTACTTTACTGAACATTTTCGCTGTACATAAATATATATAACATTCTTAGGTGTACAATGTTATACTTCAATGTTAGATGTATAACATTGTAGTATAAATAAATAATAAATAACGATTTGCTTAATAAAAATAAAACATGGTGAAAAAAATAAATAAATAACAGGTCAGTTACAGAAAATCAAAGGAAATAAACAATACAGCAAGTGAAGTCTTCTTTCATGATCACGGCCTCAAATCCAGGGGGATCTAAGACCCCAACCGATCCAACACGCCGCTTTCCGACTGAACCACCCGGGGTCTTTCACCCCCTGAAGAATCTAGTCGGTGCGGACTATGCTGGGTAAACGAGAGACGAGGAGCTTAAGAAACCTCAGCCTTTGCTCTGAGGGACGTCCTCTCGAAAAGAAGACTAATCCCGAGATAGCCCAAGTGCCCCAAAGGTGCACCTGGGTTTTCCCTTTCAATGACAGATGCTGGGCCCGTTTCGGGCCCATATTGTAGTATAACTAAGACGGATATAATACACTAACAGTGTAAATATTAAAAATACTTTTTAGTAGGCCGCAAGCTGCTGCTAGCCTCAACAATAAAAATGTGCAATGTACGTTTTGCTTATGTACATAAATTACTTTATACATAAAGTCACGTTAAAATTCGGCGATATTACAGTTAAATCAGATCAGCTAACTATATTTACGTATTTTGTATTATTTATAAATAAAAATAATGAAATAAAATTTAAATAATTAAAAAATGAATAAATAATTATAAAATTTAATATAATTTATATCATGTTAAAATTCAATTGAAATTTAAAATAAAAGTAAATTCTTAGGAATTGACTTATACTCAATTCTTAGGAATTGACTAATTAAAATAGACGATGTATCAGAATAAAAATTAAAGTTCATCATAGAGGAACTGCTATAAACTACTTTATTTATTAAATTAGATCTGCTAATTTAATCTACGTATTTTGTATTATTTATAAATAAAAATATAATGCTAAATAAAATTTAAATAATTAAATAATAAATAATTGTTATAAAATTAAGTAATTTATATCATGTTAAAATTTAATTGAAATAAAAAAAAATCAATTTTTATGAATTGACTAATAAATAACATATAATGTATTATAATAAAGATTAGATTGGCAGATGAATAGGGATTAAATCAAATTGGAGGATAAAATCCGCAATTTCGATTTAAATAATAACAGTATATAAATCAAGAAGCTACGTTCAAGAAATAACTTCGTTCAAAAACATGTAATCTTCTAATATAATAATTAACCTACTTTTATTATGTATACAGGGCTTTAATCGTAAAAAGCCGTCCTGTCCGCTTATTGTACAACACGATAAATTAAAAACAAAAGTACAGTGTCAGTAATGACAATCAAAGGTAAAGTTTTATATGTTGTCTTGATCCGCACGTATTATCCAACTATTGATTAAATCCTTGAATTGTCTTAGTGATATTGCAGCCACAATATCATGTGGTAAAGAGTTACACAATTTTAATGCTCTGCATGACAACCGCGATACCATCAGAAGCAACTGGTATGCTATTAGGTTTCCGCCCATATTCCTCAACACAACATAGCAGCAGAGCCAAATATATGTTAATGACGTATTTCCTCGGATAAAATTTGATTATTTAGTATATTTTCTAATAACATTATTTATTATCCATCCATAAAAATTTTTTGCTTAACCGTTAAGAAATTTAAAAATATGTGTTTTTGTTACTGGTGATGCTAGCAGCAGATTGAAATATAAAAATAAAGTTTTTGATCCTGCTCCAATATTTCAAATAAAAAATAAAAAATGAATTAACATCAGTTATTTTTAATAGAAATGCCTTTAAAAATAAAGGTTGATTTACAGAGTTATGTAAGTCCAACGAATATAGGTTCGGAAAGATCCGTATAAATGGGCTATTGGCTAATATTTCAAATCATCATGATTATAAAACGGTCTCGAAGGTTCCATGCTTATTGTATTGGAAAATATACATGATTTCAATCCATTATTATAGATTGAAATTGATTTTACTGACGTAAAATATCACTACTCACTGAATAGTGTGCTTAGTCAAAGTAGTGTAAGGCTTTTCGCCCTTGTGGCTCACAGTATCGCAGTCCCATATAAATCGCAATGATACTGTTTAATTGCCTATATCAAGACCATTTATATTCTCTTTTAAGCAAGCAGTGGAGATTGTCTTCCACAGAGTAGTAATAACTTCATGAGGACATTGATTTGGATTGACTGTTTCTATTATTTTTGGCGTTTACTTCAATGAAGTATGAAAAATCCGCCAATTTGATTTCAATAATAGCATATAAATCAAGGTGTAGCTACTTTTAAATAAAAAATTACGTTCAAAACGAAATATTTCTTGTATAATATCTATTTTAACTATCTTTCTCCCGATGATCTCTACATTCTGTTTGGTTCTTAACATACATTGATCCTCTATCACCTTCTGCGCACTCGACACGAACGTTTTAGCGCTTGCGCCATGCTGCTGACTCGATTCCGACTGTTGTCTTTCTAAGCGTCGACTCCGTCACTCTTTTCGTGTGTTTGATCGTTTTATTAAGCGTTCTCCAAACTAATTCACTCCAAATCTCCGTGCTTTATATCTTTCTCTTCGCCGTTCCCATATCATCCTTATGCGAACTAAACGTGATCTCTTTTGGCAAATTCAACTCGAGTCATCTTCCAACTCTAAATCTCATTGGAAAATCTTAAACTCAATTCGTTCAAAATCACCTAACCCTTGTATACTCTCTTCTACCCATATGCCCTTGTATACTCTCTTCTCTTTGAATACTTTACTTATAGAGCTATACCACCTTCTTCCCGTTTTGTCTAATGCAATTTATTCAGTTCTTCTGTCATTACCCAATAAAACCTCTCCTTCTGACCCAATTCCAACTGACTTGCTTAAAAATATATGTTCATCTATCCCACTCTTCCTAACCACATTGTTCAACTTGTCTATCTGTAGCCGCACATTTCCTTTCATCTGGAAATGCGTCACTGTTCGTACTCTCCTCGAAAAGCGATTTCTAGACAACTTATTACCATCTTCGTACCATCCTATCTCACTTCTCCCAACCCTCTCCAAACTCTTTAAACGTCTTGTTCTCAAGCAAGTTAATGCATATATATTATCCTACAATTATTTCCTACCTTCCATGCCGATTTTCGTTCTAATTACTCTACTTAAATTGCCTGTCTTAAAGTTTCGACTTACTCATCTCGCGGGATCAAACATTATTTAGTGTCATAGCTTCTCTTGATCTTTTATCTGATTTTGACATCGTCGATCACTTGATTATTCTCCATCGTATTCGTAATGGATATGGCTTCTATGTAACCACTGTAGCTTGGTTTTCTTCATATATATCATACCGAACATTTCGCATTTGTTCTAATTCTTCTCTTTCCCATCCGTCTTCCATCCCGTTCGGTGTTCCAGAAAGCTCCGTATTAGGCAATCTGCTTTTATCTTTTTTCCCGATGATTTGTCCTTTATTTCTCGTACATTTAACTTTCATGTTATGTAATATGCTGATAACATTATCATCTATGCTCATGCACCTGCTTATCATATTCATGATCTTAGTGTTTCTGCTTCCAACTGTGTTGCGTCAATTTTCAATCATCCTTCTTCTCTTCGTCTTTCTCTGAATCCTAATAAATCCAAAATAACGTGAATCCTTCCTCGACGTCCCGGTTCAGAACCTCCCTCTATATCATTAAATTCTACAATTCTGCTCTTTCATATCTCAGCATTCCTTTTCTCGACAATTCTCGTCCTAATTACTATTCGTTGCGTTCCGGTAATTCCATTCTTTTACATACTCCTAACTATTTTAACTCTTTTGGCTTCCGCTCCTTCCTTGTGACTGCTCCTCTCTCATGGTATCATCTGCCCATTCATATACGCCAATCAACCTCAATGCCGTGTTTCAAACACCAAATCCGATCACATTTAAACAATTTAAGAAATTTATTTAAATGACTTTTTCTGTGTGTTTTTAGTTAGTGGACTTGTAAGCGTGCAGTAGCACGCATTTGTCACTTTTAATAAATTATTATTGTTGTTGTTAGTAATTAGCCTACTTTTATTATGTATGCAGGACTTTGAACGATAAGATCGTTCTGCCCGATCATTGTATAACAGAACACATTAAAAACAAAAACAAAATATCAGTAACGAGCACTCCTCGCATAGTTTCTAATGTTGTCTTGATCTACATGTCCTATCCAACTGTTGATAAAAAACTTGAATTGACTTAATGATGATGCAACCCCGATATCATATGATAATGAGTTCCACAACTTTAACGCTATGCGTGACAATCGCGGTGCCATTGTGAACTTCTCAATTTACCTTGTGTGCATGAGTTTATGGTATCTATGACTTTGTTTGACATTGATTTCAACACAGTCGCTTGAATATCCATTCATTCCCTTTACTATATGCCACATCGCGATCAGATCCATAACAAGTACTCTGGTGTGTACCGATCCATTGAAGTTAATCGATCATTATAACTCATCCTATCACCTTCTCGAATGAGTTTGCTGTCACGCAGTAGAATTTTCTCTAGGTCTCTCATTTCGCCAGTCGTGGAAGGGAACGACGTTTGGATAACATAATAGATGTGAGGACGAACTAGCGCGTTGTATAGTCGAACAAAGCAGTGGAGATACTGACAAAAATGGTTTTAATCAGATAAATCTTTTTTCTTGCTGAACTGCAGCGTCTATTATTGTCCATTCTAGTTTTCAGTGTCGGTTGCAAACTTGTCGAGCTTAAGCTCGATTAAGAATAATCAAGTTCGATCACGATCTTGATAAGTCGAAATAATTCTACAGGACCCGACACTGTACAAAGAAAAAACATAGGACCTACCGAGCCATCCGTGAGCACTTCGAAATGTTTAATACTAGGCCTGTGTTAACACTCCACAGATGAACCCTATCAATATCACACTGAAAGCGGATATGGTCTTCGGATTGGGCCTCACACCATATTTTAACATCGTCAGCAAAAGCTAAACAAGGACATTGCAGTTGAACCAAACAAAAGTTTCGTAAGGCAAGGACGTTCTTTTCTGAAGTCATGTTGCATAGAGCTATGCTGGTCTGTGATTCCCAAGTGCTCGACTATGTGATCGTAAATAATCCATCGAAGTACTTTGACCAGATGACTCGTAAGACTTATAGCTTGATAGTTGTCAGCTACACGGCAATCACTTTTTTGAACACCGGCATCACTACTGCACACTTCCATTCAGAAGGTATTTACATGCTATCCAGGGATGCCTGAAACAAGCATGTGACTGAATGAGCCAAATGCTGATGAATATTTTGAGTAGATACGGATGAATGCCATCGGGACCTGAAACATAAAATGATAATAGTTAACCTACTTGGAACATAATATTAGATAAAATTAATATTACGAAGAATATTAAGCGACTGTGGATGGGCCACACAAAGATAAAACAAAATACGAGATAAGGCTACGATAGCCATGTATTCTTGAATTTCTTAAAATCTTAGCAATTATGATTTTTTAGGTGTGGACAAGAAATAATATGTTTGCAGATCACATATAATAGTGATGTTATGTAGAGAAAACAATGCAGATTTATTTCAATATCCGGATGGGCGATTGCCTAAAACATTGAAATATTTCAATCAATTGATAGAAGTCATGGAAAAATTATATTTTAGTTAAAATATGTACTTTTGCTTTGATAATTTGTAACAACAAGACATTTAATATAAATAATTAAAAACACAATAAATTATTGTTATTAGATGAAATAGTGTGAATTTAAAAGAATTTTAACTAAATTTTAATTATAAATATGTAAATTACTAAGATGATGATAATGAAAAGGACTGTAATATTTTATGTATTTCATCACTCTATTAACGAAAATTCGGATAAAAACATCGCCACGGCGCTAAAATGTTAAGAAAAATATCCGTTTATTAAAAGTTAAAACTGTTTTTCGTGGCAAACTGTTTATCAAGCGCATATACAAATTATTCTACAATTTATGAAAACCTCTTTCCTCCAGCTGCTAAATTCGAATTTTTAACTCAAGAATAATTTTGATATAATTTTTGCAAATTTTGAATAACTCTGTACAGAAACGTCATATGTGAAAATATATTTTAATGGAAAAATAATTACTGTAATTATACATTAAGAAGTATCATCAAGAGTTGCGTTGTCTCTCGGCTATATTATTATTATTATTATTATGTAGACAACGTTACGAGCATAGCTCACAGTTGCTGACAAATCGATAGTCAAAATAAAAGAAAAAGAGAAAATCAAAAACAAATCAGTTAACAATTTAAAATAATCTGTCGTTTAAAGAGCTCACGAGTTCCCGCATTTACAATATCATCGCTTAAACGATTCCATAAATTTATTATTCGTTGTCCAAATTGAATCGTCCTAGAATGTACTATTCGTTGGCGACTAAGATAAAACGAGTGACCTCGCAAAGCTCGAGTTGATCGAATGTTGAAGAGCCCACGCAACACATGGTGTTCATTGTGAAATACCTCCCATACAAGACACAGATCCCGCGAGTCACGAATATCACATAATGACTGCATATTTAAAGACCGAAGACGGTCCTCGTAAGGAAGTTCTCTCAAAGAATGTACTAATTTTGTTGCCCTACGTAGCACCTTCTCAAGTCGATTAATCTCATCTCTGGTTCGAGGGTATGAACATTGAGAAGCATATAACAAATGACTTAGTACAAAAGCGTTTGCAAGAACTCTAAAAGAACGTGGACTCACATAGCTGAATGATCGGCGAAGGAAACCAACCATACGCATGGCCTTCGAACAAATGTACTCAGTGTTTTGGCGAGTGGAGAAATCATCCGTTATCAATACGCCAAGATCTTTATAGCTCGAAACCAATTTAATCACTCGATCCCCGAGATGATATATCGGCACTGGAACAATATTACGTGATCGAATGTGCATGCAAGTGCACTTCGAGGCATTAACAGACAGACCATTAGAACGTGCCCACTTAAGAACCGTGTCAATATCTGATTGAAGAATGTTACGATCATAATTCGACTTGATGGCTCTCCAAATTTTTAAATCGTCAGCAAATAATAATGAATGCGAACTTATTACACTGGGTAGATCGTTGATGAAAATACAAAACAGCAAAGGACCCAATACAGACCCTTGCGGGACACCGGCATTAACTGGATAATGCTCGGAAAGGGTACCGTTAATGGCGACCTGGTATGTGCGACCAGAAAGAAAGTTGCATATCCAACGAATGATAATTGGATTGATTTTTAATGCACTTATCTTCATAATCAACTTGTCATGGGGTACATGATCAAATGCTTTGGAGAAGTCAAAAAATATGACATCGACAGCATACCCCTCATCCACTATGGAACCCCAACTTTCCTGTGCCAATAAAAGGTTGGTTACTGTGGAACAGTTTTTACGGAATCCGTGCTGATTAGTAGAAAGTAACCTGTATGATTCTAGGTAGCTACTGATTATCCGATAAAGTAATCTCTCTAATACACGACACGATACAGAGGTTAAACTAACCGGTCGGTAGTTATCTACACATGATCGATCACCTTTCTTATGAAGCGGCTTAATGATAGAGCGTTTCCATGCATTCGGGACTATACCGTAATATAATGATGCTATAAATATCCTATATAAAGGCGCAGCAATGACATCATGAAGATTCTTCAGGTATATTGAGGGAAGTAAATCTGGGCAAATCGAGCCCGACGGTTTCAGTCGTTTAAACTCTTTCATAACATCTTGAACTGTGAACAAGTGAAGAATATCAAAAATTGACGGATTAATACGAGTAATTTCTATACAAGGAGAAGTAGTAGCTGATACGAGAAATTTACGACCAAATGCATTAGCAATATCGAAATGATCTACTAGAATGCGTCCATTGTTTCCAATGATAGAGCTAGAAGATCGAACATTACTTTTAAAATTTGCATATTTAAATAATATGTTAGGATTGTTGGCTGACTTTCCTATCAGTACTTGTTCAAATTGCCGCTTTTTAAGTCTCTTGAGATATGTGAAATGATTCCGACACTTTTTAAATGACCTATAATCAGTTTCTCCATTCCTATACCTTACGAATTTTTGCTTCTTGGATCTCAATGCATCTTGAAGCTCCTTATCAAACCAAGGATTTGTGCGTGCACGGGCAGTTGCTACCTTACGAGGTGAGAAACGTAGAAGGAGCGATATCATTAGAGTTTCAAATTGTTGCCAAGATGATTCAACTCCAAAAATCAATGGATCATACCAATTTGTACCGAGAAGGGATTGACGTACTAAACTGTAATTGGTTTTGAAACATTGTACTGACATACATGAAGACTCAGGTTGTGACAATATATTAGATAAGTTTGTATTAAAGCGAATAACAGAATGATCAGAGCTGCCTAAGGGATCCAAATATGTTATACCGGTGATCAAATATTTATCGGAAGTAAGACAAATATCAAGCAAAGATTGATGGTCTCCAGAGGAACGAGTAAACATTGAGACATGTTGCGTTAGATTAAGAAAATTGATAGTATCAAGGAATGCTGATGAATAATTATTGTTATTTAAGCATATGTAGTTAGTCCAGTCTATAGAAGGCATATTTAGATCACCCACTACTACCACATTACTACGGGATCCAAACTTTAATAATGTATCAACTATGGAACAAACATCCATTCTTGGACTACGATATATAAGACCAATAGTAACTAACACATGACCGGACAGTAATATATTGCCCCATAGTGTTTCTGTACCACCTTCAGACTTGGCACTTAAGGTCATAAACGCTACACTATTATGTAAATATAAAATTACCCCACCTCCTCTCTTTCCGGTCCTATCGACACGATAAGAAGAATAATTAGCTATTTCAATCTCGTGATCAGATATATCGGAGTTAAGCCAGCTTTCTGTTATTGCTATTAACAAGGGCTGGGAATATTGAATACGTTGCTTCAATTCGTGAATTTTATTAAGAAGACTGCGTGCGTTAGTATACAAGATCACAGAACTATAGCCTATTGAAGCACATGTGTTATTTCCCTTACTGTTAGCACTATTGGATTTCGCCAGAGCAGACCACAACGGTGATTGATAATAAACAATGTCATCTAAGTAATCACATGCATTTGTAATGGGTATGTTGGATAAGCTAGAAGCGACGAGAGGAGCTAAATCTAATCCACAAACAGCGGAGTCCAATTCAAGCGAGTCCCTCGTCGCACAATTTGAAAATTCCGAATTCTTAAGTTTGTTTCTCCTGCATCTAAGCGCGATCTCAATAATTGTCTAACCTCTCGAAGACGTTCACGTTCATACTTGTCAAGATCATTTAGTAATCTAACGGGAGAACCTTTAAGATAATAGGAGTTGCTCAGAATAGTTTTGGCAGCCGCTGCGTCGGTAAAAATTGCTTTTAATAATCTAGGATGATTATTCTGCTTTTTACCAATTCGAAACAAAGCTAATAGTTTAATTTTGGACGTTACCTCTTTCGGTGACGCTACCAAAATAGTTGATAGTATCGCACGAACTTTGGATAAGTCGTCATCTAATCTATGTTGTATATTGACCGAGATAGATTCAGGTATATTAGTGAAAACGATAGCGCGAGAATGATCATGATATTTGCGTACGCGGGAAAAGTGCTGCTCAGAGGAAATCACTGATTTTCCATCAAGATTATGTGAAGATCTATCAATGACTCCAGTTATTTGGCATGTATCAGGTATAACACTTGCCAATGACTCGAATTGATTAGAATCTTTGTGATTAAGAGACACTTCATCTGACTGACCCGGAATGTTAACATATGTAGAGCGCTTAGGTGAATAAGCATTGATTGGATCAGTAAATACATCTGGATTAGTAAGAGGTGCAGAGAAGCTTGAATTGATATCGGATTTACTGTACGATCGTTGTAGGTTTCCACTATCCAAATTTCCGTTATTGATAAGATTGTCATTGTCTAAACTGTTATTTTCGATAATCGGTGATGCTTCATCGATTAATGAGTTGGATGTTCGATTCAATGATTCATTTTCGATTCGCAGGAAGTCTGTGGCAACATGTTGCTCTTGCAATGTTTGAGAATTGTCTGTAAATCGAGCGCTTTCTTTATTTGATGATAATAATTGTTCTTTTCGATGTTTGCCACATTTTCGTTCGAATTGTATTTTACTAACATCTTTGTCACAAACGATACTATTTGAATTGTCATGGCTGATAGACGATTGATCATTCTTTGAAACTATCAAATCTTTACGAAAAGATGCTGAACAAAATCCGCATAGAAAATCTCTATCAAGAAAATTTGAAGGAAGACGAATAGGTAGCCAAACAGTAGTCCACACAGGGCAATCGGCCATGGAACACTCTACATAATGCTGGGATCCATTATCATTCACAGTCGATTTTGTCGTTTTCCTCCGTTTCCCCATTTTGATCATTACAGTTCAGATTGCTGAACTGAATTGTATGTTTATTAGAAATTAAAAAATATGCACACTAGTCAGAGCCCTTGTATCTCGGGATGACTGCTTGAATTTTGGTTTAAACTTGTCCCAAATTTTGTAGATTATTATTGTATAATAATTGTAAATATCAAACAATATCCGATAAGTCGTTATATTTAATTGTTCATACTTGTACAAATTTCAGTTTGTACTGTACAGTATACGAAAAAATCCGCACAAAAAGTTATTACAGACCATTCAGTACATGAATTGACAGCGAAAATTTGCTTAAGTATAAAAATATGCTTAAGTATATCCGGGAAGTCTAAAACTAATAAAGTCAAATATGACCGCAGTAACACCTTGAATTTCTTTTCATTGGAATTATCCCATAATAAAATTGACCTAATTATTGAGGTTCTGTTAGGCGTAACATATTCGTGAGTGTTAATGAACGATATTCAAAATTGATCGTGTTTAAATATTAAAGTAAAGACCGTATCTTCTTAAAAAGTTAGATCGCTTACAAAGTTTTTGATTTTAACTACTTACAACTAACGATAAAGAATTATCGACGATCGATATTCATCAAAGAACGAATTAAGCCTAAGCAGAATCAGAATACCATTTTCGTTAAAGCAGCACACATTATCGGGCAGAAATCTGCAATTAAACAAAAGCATGATTTTGTTACTTCTGAAAGTGGTTGTGACTCAGCGGATTGTGAAATATGGACAATTGTGAGTAAGAAATACTACGAGCTTTTTTTTACTTTGATAAATTTTTACATTTTTTACTACGATAGGTAAAATTAAAACGACTCCGTTTTTATGTGGTTTCTGCACGGCTGCTAAATTAGCATTACTATTCAACGTCAACTCAAATGATCGGCCAACCAGTGCATCTATATCGAAAAATTAGATTGAACCAATACTGGCGCCTTTAATCCAAAACAACCAGTCTCATGATTTGTCTGCAGAATTTAATGAGCCCGCTTGTGTCTGCTTGGACACAGTTGTACCTACGCTCTGCCGTAGTTTCCGCAAACTCTCGCATAAGAACATATCAACATCCAACACGTCCACTCAAACTATCCCTGTCGTTTCCAATGTCCTTTCTCCACCCGCTGATCCTGTCACCATATACACTTCTCATCCCATGCCATCTTCACTCCCCGACATCCCCGTCCTGTCTATCCCGTCTCGTTTCTCAATAACCTATATCCATCAATCAAAATCACATCCACCAACCTCCACGATATTTCCACTCAAAACCTTTCCGCACATCGCTTACCACAATATATATTATCTTTATCTTCTATGTCCCCTGCCGTCAAACCAATTCCCACCAAATCTTCAACTTCCAGCTTTCCTATCGTGATCTCACCCACACACGTCACTCGTCCTCCTTTACGGAAACGCTTTCCTTCTCGCGATCGTTGCGTCATCATCACTAATATCACTCCTACCTCCTAATCTCCAAAACCACGTCTCGACCACGATGTTTCCGCCTTCATATCTATATTTTAGTCTCTTGTTCCTGCGGGTAAACCATCCTTTTTCAACGACATCTGTCCTGTCGCATTCATCCGCCTAAACAAATATTTTCAATCTAATCCTTCTCAGCCCCTCTTCTGAAAATTGTTTTCAAACACCGCTCTCATGCGTCCTCTGTCCTCTCTCAAAGATTTAAACTCATGTCCTCTTCAACCACTCGAATTTTCCCCGATCACACCACTTCCAACATCGCTCAACTCTCCTCTGCCCGCATCGAAAAACGCCGTGACAAGGAAAACGGCAAAATATCTCTCTCCATGCAAAACATTGACGGAAATTTTCAAGTTGTCCACACCCGCCCCAAAATTCGATGGCGCTCTATCTCCTCTATGTGTCTTCTCCGCTAGATCATTTCACCATCACACACAGTTTCCGCCTCGGCCTCCTCAACACTAGATCTATTCTCAAAAATACGATCTTATCCTCAACCTATTCACTAAGCAATCCATCGATCTATTCTGCCCCAACGAATTCTGGCACTCAGATTCCGACGACCTCTCCATTCGCCGTCTGCTCGAAGCCGGTTGCTCACTAGTCGTATTCGCCCGCCCCCTCAGCTCATCCCCTTCTAAATTTTCTAATCATGGCAGCAATGTCGCATTCGCCCGTCACCCCGTGCCTCTTCGCAAAATCACTCCCTCGTTCAGTGCTTACTCTTTTGAATCGCTCACTTGTCGTTCTTCTAGCCCGATCACTCTGGATATCGCCATTGTATACCATCCTAGTTCATCATCTTCTACCTCCTTATTTTTTACCGAACTCGCTGACCTTTTTTATCATTGTTCTGTGTCCTCCATCCCTTCACTCGTTCTTGGTGACTTCAACATCCGCCTTTACCTCCCCCTTTCTATCGATTCCATCCGATTTATCAACTTTCTATTCAACTACAATTACAAACTCATCTTCACCGCGCCCACACATATTTTTGGCGGGTCACTCGACATCATCGCTGTTCCCGATCGTTTTGCTGCCTACACCTCACTGTCTATCTCCGATCCTCTCACCCTCACCGTCGCTTGCACCGTGCTTCACGGTTTGACATTCAATGCCTACTCTCAAAGCGTCTACTCCGTTATGCTTTTCGACTCGCTCTTATTCGTTATGCAACATCAATATCCATGATTATTCGTCATTTCAGACCAAAGCATCCATGTTGCTCTCTCAAACCCCGTCTTTATTCCATCTCACTGCTACTTGCCTCACCTTATCCTTCCGGAACTCTTTCATATTCTCCCTGTCTCACCTGCCGAAGTATAATCTGTCCTCATGTCTTTGCCCAACAAAACCTCACCTGCTGATCCCCTGCCCACCCACATACTTAAATCCATATACTCATCGATATCCCCTTTCCTCACCACATTGTTTAACTCGTCCATCCACAGTCGTATATTTCCTTCACACTAGAAATCCGCCATCGTTCGTCCCCTCCTTAAGAAACAATCGCTCGGCCACTCACTTCCTTCTAGCTATCGACCCAATTCACTCCTCCCTACTCGTTCAAAGCTCTTAGAGCGGCTTCTCTTATTACAAATTATTGTTTATCTCTCTTCATCCAATCTGTATGCTTTTCTTTCTTCTATTCTGCCATCTCACTCCGTTTATCAAACCTTACCTTAGGATTCCATTTCGATAGTCACCTTTCCTTTAAACCCTTCGCCCGTGACAAGGTCTGCTCGTCAAACTTAATTCTCCTTGACATCCGCCCTATCCTCCATTTTCTCGATTTCCGTTCTTGTATGTATCTTCTTTCATCGCTTCTGTTTCCTTAAGTCGATTACTGCCTCAGCTTTTTCATTAATTCTCCAAAATCCATCATCTTAATCCTACAACTTATCGTCAACTCCGACGTTCGAGTGCTCCTACGTCTTCGTCGCTTTCAGCACACATCCACATATCTTGCCTAACTATACTCGCCCACCACCAAATCCACATTCTTCCCGTAACTTTTCGTCTCATCGCTGTCAGCTGTCCATCGTTCATCAACTTACATTTCTTCGACGACACTCGTCCAACCTCTCTATCACTGCGTTCCCGTAATTTCCTCTTACACTACGTTCTCAATTACTCTAACAACTACGGTCTCCGATCCTTCATCGTAGCCTGCTCACTCGCCTGGAATCAGCTCCCTCTCGACGTCCGCCGCGCTCTCTCCTCTTTTGCATTCAAATGCCTCCGTACCTACCTCCTCGACACATGATTTAGATTTTTGATGTTTTTGTTATGGTCATGTGAGCGTGTGCCGGCACGCACTCGCAACGTAAAAATAAATCTTTTTTTTACATTTTGGCACAATAGTTGTTAGCTCCACACCTGATTTTATTTACAACCCAAATCACACTTGAGCTTAGCAGTATCACTTTAGCTTATGTTAAGTTAGATTAAACAACATGCTCGACATGTGGATCGACTATATATTCAAGGAGGTTCTAGAATCCATTAGGAATATACGACAAAATAAGCTTTTTAGTGGTAGGTGGATATTATCTAGACTTATCCGTAATCGTAGTCTATTAATATTGAAAAATGATGCCTCTTATATTTTGTGACTCGTAATCGAAATAACATAAGTAATCGAGTGTTGAATCACATTTGAATTAACAAATGTGATTGACGCCTTTAAATATCAAATTTTTGTCTTCTAAATTGTAAAAATCTCCAATTATTATTTATTATTCAATTATTATTTACTCAAATCACAGAAATTTTTTGAATTTTGAGTAAAAAGTTTAATTTTGCTACTTAAATTGCTGTCGAAACTGACTATATGCTTATCCTATAGACCTTACAAAACATTCATGTCTATTCATCATATTGTGAAACGTTTGTTCATATATTGTGCAACCTTAGTACAATATGTTGTGAACTTGTGTCGGTAGCTATACAAAATATTATTTTACACTTACAATTTTAATGTTTTGATGTAAATTATATTACGCTGTAGGCGTTTACCTTCTCTGTATTTTAGCATGCACTAAAGTGCTTTTTATATTTTATCGTTCAGTATTGTAATTTCGTCTGCCTTCAATTATTTTAGATTTTATCCTGTTAAATGCTTTTAAAATATTGGAGTTAACAAAATCTAGCAAGACATTATCCTAGTATTTTGCGAATGTAGACGGATTTAGAGAGCTTGCTTCAGTATGATTTCATCGCTATTTCGATTGGCAAAGTAAGAATCATTCGCTGTAATAATTTTTTGTGGTCATTGTATAAGCTGATTATATGGAATGATTTTTCTGATAAGGAAGCGTATGTCAAAGAAAAACAAAGCTTTAAATCTTAAAAGTCTGGATTATAGTAATTCGAGCTTGGTTGCCGTTCCTGAAGAAGTTATTGTCCACGAGCGAACTCTCGAAGAACTGATATTGTCTTCAAATCATATTTCAGAATTGCCCAAGGTATAAATGGATTACCACGATATATTGATAGTATTTCTAAAATTTTTTATTTATTAGTGTCAAACAATACATTTGAGTTTCATATCTTAAAATTAAAATGTTCGTTTATTAAAAATATTCATTTTCGGAATTAAGAAGAAAAACGTTAACTTTCCATTTGATGATGTTAACATTTGTCACTGAAATGCGGCTCGTTTAGAATAAATTCATCGGCTCGGAAATAAAAATATTTCTACTTAGTATTTGATTGATACATTATTTCAGGTAATGACGTAGGATCATTAATAGATATTTTAGATATTGAAGATATAAAAGATTATAAATTATAGATAATTAATATAAAAAGATAAGATAATTTAGATATTAATAAGATAAGTTAATGAATAAGATATTAATCATAATAAATATAATAATAAAATAAAATATTATTTATATTTATATATTATTTATATTAAAATTTACATCAATTTGACGTAAGTTTGAATTAAAGTACTTGTTTGTTTTCATAAAGTATGAATAAAGTTTTTGTTATTTTTAAAAAAGAGTCAAACTCTTTAGGGGACAAATGAAATTTTTTATCATTTTTAAAAATCTGAAATTAAACTTCTCATTGAATCTTGAAATGAAATTATACGTGAATTACATTTATCTGTATTAATTTGGGGTTTGCATAAGCACAAAAATGACAGAAACATTAATAACAATCCAGGTGGCAAAGATAACCATACCGTCCAATATTCGTTGGTAAGTATTCAAGACAGTTGTGGTCAAGACGCAAAATCGTCAAATTCGTAATATTTGCTAAAATTCAATAAATATATGGTTTAAAAGATTCCTAAAATGCATACAAAATGTCGATGGTATTGATCGAAGTTTGTTATCATTGAGGTATGCATGTGTTAGAGATTTACAGTCGCCAATTTCAGATGGAATACGCTGCAGTGAGTTGTATGAAACGTCAAGATAATTTAAAGCTCTGAGATTACCAATTGCCTGAGAAATAGGAACTAAATATGAAGAATAAAACAATAATACCTCTGGAATAGCCCGAATTTTATTGCTATCAATTAACAATTCGCTTATATTGTGCAAACGACAAATTACGTCGGGCTTAAAAAGAGTAAAATAATATTTTCGAAAACGGTCAAAAGCAAATTACAAAATTCTCAAAACGGTTTGCTCCCAGGTCTATTCGCTCTAATGACACTAGTCTAGACAAAGGCCTAGGCAAACTAATCAGACGATTATCACGAAGCTCAAGAACTTTGATAAGGCACAGTCTGTACATGTGACAAGAATTTTACAAAGAAATAAGATATAAACAGTTACCTACCGTCCAATATTACCGGGAATGAATTCCAGTAAACAGTCGTTCATGCATAATTCTTGAAGATAATTTAACAATAATATTCCTTCAGGAATCCTTTCAAAGAAAATTGTAATTTAGCTAAGTGCATTTTAATTTTGTTTGTACAAACGTTTCAACATATGACTCTTAAAACAGACTTAGTTGCTAACAAAAGCAGCGTTACAACTATTTTTAGCGTTACAGAAAGAAAAAAATTGACACGAATTAAAATATTGAAACAAAACAATAATAAATTTTAGTACTTGATTATTTTTATTAATAAAGTACTTGATTATATTCTAATCGATTCAATCAAGCAGATGCCGAACAGGTAAAATTCAAATAAGAATTTGTCTGTATAATGTTAAAGAGCATTGTCTACTAATGTAATTGGAGCATTATGTAGAAAACGTTTCAACATTTTATGAAAAGTATACAATTAAAGCCACCACTTTGTTCATTTAGAGCCACTTTGCATCAAGTGCGAAATAATATTTTTTGTATACAAATAAAACTGAACAGTCCATGATAATAAAGGCCCATAAATGATAAATGTTCCGATAACTCAGTAAAAAAGCTAAAGCCCACCATTTATATGTTGATAAATCAATCCGTGATTACCAAATCTACTAATTAACATCTGATTAATTAACGAGTAATTAATCGTTGATTAATCATTTAAATGAATAGTAAACTTATGAACCAAATCAACTCTAAACATTTACACTAAAATAAATCCTAAAAAATGAAATTAAGAATTAAATACTCCTGTAACTTGTGCCTCAATGGCAATATTACAAATCATAATACGTACCTTGAAAGCGGATTAGAGCTTATCACAAGCTTTTCCAAGCATATACAGAACCTTATATCATCGTCTACCTTCAATATACCTAAACTTTACGTCTAATTTTATAATTTACAAATAATTTATTACAATTCTTGCTGCAGATCAACTCTTCTAATTTGGTGAATGCTCCAAATGTGGATGGTAAAACATCAAATTCATTATCACTTATATCCAACTTTTTAAGAGAAGAACATTGAAAGAGCCACTAAATAAAAAAATAAACTCAAGAAGAACGATTTAGAGAAAATTTGAACTAAATGTACATTGCAAATGCGCATTAATTAGAAAGCATTTCCTACTTAATTTTGAAGATTCGAGCTTCACGCTCATTCGAACGGGAACACTCGAAACAGAGCCAGTCATACTTGGTTCACCGCGGGGAACAACAACCATTAACTGCACATCCGCTACACTCACTCATTTCGATGCATCTACATCCTTGAAACTATTTAATTTGCAATTCAAAAATAAGCAAAATACAGTATAAAACTTGACCGCAAGCAAATTACATCGGCAAATCGTCAATCATTTCTGTCTAGCAGTTAATTACCGATTAATTCGTAAAATATAAAAAATTTATTTAAAATATAAAATCGTTTAATATAATTTATAACACTTTCATCGTATTTCTAGTTATCAGATTTCTTACGCAAACGTCTCAAAACAAACGCCAAATATTTTATTTAAAACAAGCATGTTAGCAGCATAAATCCAAAATATATAATTATCATCTTTCACACACTTTAAAAAGGGATGGCAGTTGGAACCTTATCGCTGTTGCTCATATAATATAACAATATTATATATAATATATAAGCAGACTCCATTGTTTTTAGAAATTAAACAAATCGAGAGAAGTCAATGCAAAATTTATTTTTACAAATTTTCATGGAAATTTGTAATAAAGTAGATAAGTCTTATAGGAATCCTTTGCAACATTGAAGTATCTTTTTCATTAAATGTCTGGGTGTACAAAGCGGCAGTACGGCCGGCGCTATTCTATGGAGCAGAAACCTGGAACACGACGAACCGATAGATCAAGCGCCTTGAAACAGTCGAGATGAACATGCTACTATAGATGGTCAGAGTAACGAGATTAGGCAAGATTAGAAACGAATTTATCTGAGGCTTAACAAAAGTAGCGGGAATAAAGCGATACGGATAGTTAGATCAAAGGTGTAAGACGGAGAAGACGACCTAAGAAAAGATGGAAAGACTGTGTGGACGAGAACATGAGATCGAGAAACATTAGCTTGACACAGTAGCGGATCAAGTGCAGTGGAAGATAATCATTACGAAGTACCTGATTAAGGATAAAAATTAAGAAATAAGATGACTTTATTCTGCGCGTTGTCTCAATCTATAAGCTAACAGCAGTACGCTACATTTCAGTGTCAGTGTTAATTATCAGCTACTGATCCAATACCTACGTTTCACGTTTCGGTCCTTTTAATGTTAGACGACGATCACTTGACTCGTCTGCTTAATGGACAATTACATTTAATGAAAGAAAGTCTTACATTTTGTAAATTTAATTTAAATTATTTCTGATTTACAATTAAATTAACGTTAACTGGGGAAGGTTATACCTTCAATATGAAAACCTACCTATTTTTATATATTATAACTATTTATGCTATATAATAATGTTATATAATAATGTTATATTTATATAATAATATATAATAATATAATATGAAAAACAACTGGACAATCAAAAAAATTGATTTGCTCAATTTTTTACTAAATTTGCATCAATTTTTTTTATTTTGCTCAAAAAAATAAGATTTTGATTGTTCAGCAATCATTCATACAATTTTTGGGACTATTAGCATCTTTAGATTACTACGTAATCTAAATTTATTCAAAAGAGATTAATACAACTTTTTTAATTAACACAAACAGGAAAGTTTAAACCTGCATGCTTTTTTACATTCTTCGTCTGGAAGCTTAACCCGGAATGAGCCTACTACAAACGCCTAGCCTCCAATAAGGCGTTTCGACCTTAGTGATAAGTATACTTATCACTACATGGTGGTGTCATCAGTGTGGCCCTGTACCTACACAACTTCGGCGATACTAACTCCTCAGTAAACATCTAAATGGAAGTCACTAAGCGCACGCTCCTCCACCGGTAGGCGCATCACCTGTAGTCTACTCATCACCTGTAGAGATGGGTAGACTAAGGTCGAAACGCCTCATTGGAGGCTAGGAGTCTGTGGTAGTCGCATTCCGGGTTAAGCTTCCCGACGAAGGTTGTAAAAAGCATGCAGATTTATACTGTTCTGTTCGTGTTAATTAAAAGGCTGTATTAAAATTCTTTCGTACTTGATATTACGTAACCAAGAGTTAAAAGAGATTATTTTTAAATGTAATTGGTTGTGCATGTACTACGCAAATTTCTATATAATTGTAGCATCATAAAATTACAGATACTCCTGAGTCACAATCTTCTGCGAGAAAGTTAACTATAAGATAAATAAAAACCAAAAAAACGAGACATCAAATTAGAACTTTTACAAAAGGAGTATTGAAATTTATTGCAAAAAATAATTTTGCTTCTGAAAAATCAAGTAGAAGTGTAATTTCCGGTAATAATGTAGAATGTCCGGAAACTATAGATTCCAACTCTAAAATTATGCCTTAAGAGATTTTGACAAAACTCATTAAATTAATGAGAAATATTAATGATTAATCAGTTCCTGTCAAGAAAAACAAGGCATAATTTTTTAAAATCTTGTTTTTTTAAATTTTTAATTTTTTCGTAATTTTTTATTTAAAAAAATGGATCCAGATCAGGATGGATATATTTCTAAAAAACATCGTTGCTAAACAACCTTTAAAATGTAGTAAAACCGACTATGCAGGCTGTTGAAATCAGTCTCCAAGGTATATTTCCTCTAAAGAAAT
>WNNJ02003765.1:0-25072 GCA_012934845.2 Pomphorhynchus laevis
TGGAAGGGGAGAAAATCATCAGGCGAATCGCCCGATACTTAGCAATTCGATCATCTATACCATACAGCATCGCATCTGCACGGATCTTTCAACGAATATCAATAGCACTCATGGGAGGAAATTCAAAAGCTATATTATCTAGCATTGATATGTTAAACCGACCGTATTACGAGATTGCTAACCCCATAATGGAGAATCCCACACGAAGAATGAACCCCTTCCAGGCACTTGATCTGGCAGTTGACTCTCTTCCATAGTCAATTGATCAGTCCGCTCTTGGATACATTGAATTTAGCAATACAAATTAAGTAATTGTCACGCTAGCTAATATACCAGGATCCAGTGTCGATACGTCAGTTTTTACAGGAACTCATAAATTGTGTTCATACAGAGATTGTGCACTTATAGAAGAAAACGGAAAATTCACACTAAAAGTATTGAGCTCTGCAATCACAGTAAAGCCACAAAGTCTTTCAAGCAAAATTAAGCCACATTTTGACACCTTTCTGCAACAATGTGACAATTCATCAAATAATAACGACGCTGGTGATCCTGAATCGTTACCTTTAAACTCACAGCCAGAAACCGAAATTAGTAAACAGACCGTCGATTATATGACACATGACGTACATAACATTATCTGATTCTGAATTAACTGACCGTTTATCGAACGCAAATAGTGATAATCATGAATCGAACGGAAGTTTTAATTATGAAACAGAATTATTAACTGACTTTTGTGAAACAGATCAAATAATCACGCCCACTATAAACAAACAGATGATACCGGCAAAAGGCCGGCTAGTTGTCAGTGGATCGGTTGATTCAGATATTCTAGATGATCAGGCGCTATCTAAAGTGGTGATAACGAAGAGGAGGAAGTCTAACGCTATCGATTCTGGACATTATACGAAGAGGTTAATTATTTCTTTACGTGTTTGTAAAATTTGACCCAAACAGTATTCATATTGTCCGAAATATGATCTACATAGATTTTATTCATAATTACTATTATTACATATTTGAATACATCTTGATTGTTTATTAGTCAATTCATTGAAATTGATTTTCGTTTTAAATACTAATTATAAATTTTATCGTTGCTTAAGCATAAATTGTAAAAAATCTCATATAATTTTAATTTATATTTAATTATTTATCAGTATTTATAATTAAATTGTTGTATTAATTCAGACACTCAGCTCTCCGATTTCATCCATATCAATGAAAATAGCGAATTGGCGCTTGTCGAGATAGCGATGCCTGCTGAATCATTTCTAATATATACGGATATTATCATAATATATTACAATGTGAAAATATTATGATCATACGAATTATAACAATTTTACATTTTAAATTAGTATACAAAATATTTTTTCCTTGTTATCTTAGCTAAGTATGATATTGTAGCTTCGATATTTGTGAGATTTTTCACTTTTGAAAACAAAAGTAAAAACATTGCCACTTGGCACGAATACAAAGTATGCATGAATCAGTAATCATGATTTGCTTTTGTGTCAAGAACATTTCTTAGTTTGATGATTTTATATTTTACGAGAAAACTGAGTTAGAAAAATGTTCAAGCTTTCGACGATAGCGTTCTTTTGAGAAAACATCTTTTTTGATAAGAACGCAATTATCAATAGCTTGTACACGAATTTCAACAATAAATCTTCGCGTTTCTTTAATTTCCATCAACAATAACAAATCATTATTGTAACGCACAACTACGGTCTCATATTGAGATTTAGCTATTTCTTACGTATTACGGACTTTACAGTAGTAAAACTGTGGTTTTTGTTTGAAACCATCATTACGTGTAATAGTTATACAAGTCAAGGAGTCGTTTAGATTTGTATTAGTCTTAAGTATGTTTGTGCAATTTTGTAATGTTTAATACAAAAGACAGCATAGCAATACCTTTGACAACATATCAGTTCCTTTTAAAGCACAATTTCTATAGAAAAAATACATTTATAATCGGTCATAAGTTTACACTATTTTATAATTTTGTTATTTAATTAAAATTTTATAATAATATATGCATTTAATATTTTCCGCGAATGAAATTTTAATAGGACGACAAATAATTTAATTATTCTGTTTGATTTATAAATGAATGATTCTTTATCTGTTTAGAGAATTTAGCAATACTAAGATCTTGTCAACTTCGTTATTGGATATTTTTGGTAATGTTACTTTGTTGTAAGTACGCGTAGACTAAAGGTATTTTATTACAGATATTTAATTGAAGGTGTTTAAGCATTGGTCGTCTTTTATTGCAAACATTAAATTTACAGATTTAATGTTTGTAATTTTTTTATTTAATATTTATAATTTTTTAACTTTTTTTGTGTTTAGAAAATTCGAAGACACAATATTTGAATCAAACTTTTCACTTACAATCTACGGTAGCGTGCCTAATATGTAAGTGCTAACACGTACATTATTGATTCTGGTTTATAAAAATTCTATTTACTTTAAAAGGATTGAATATTATTTTCGTAATCATTCGTTTTTGCCAATACCACCAAGATTTTTTTATATAATTGTATATTTCTATAAGCTTATAATCGAAACCTTCCTCAAATAAAAAGCAATAAGTTGATCTACTAACGTTAATATTTTAACCTATAGTTTGTAAATGAATTTTATAGATGCATTGAAATATTTTTTGTAAACAAACTTCATTCGTAATTTCTTTTCAATATTTTATGTACTTCCTGTATCTCGCGTTTTTGTTGATACATAAAAGATTTAGCATAAATTATGTGTATTTGATTGATTTGAAACTGTATATTTACGCTTGTTTCTCTGCCGATATAAGTATACTATCCGGATATTTCAAAAAGTGGCATCTTCGACTTAACATTGATAAGACGGTAGTATCTTTATTTCATCTCAATAATTACAAAGTTGATGCTACATTGACTGTATCTCTTGACGGTACCAGATTGCCTAATGTGAATCATCCAACGTATCTCGGAGTCACTCTTGATCGCACACTATTTTAGAGGCAACACAGTAAATCCATCTCAGGAAAAATGCGGTCACGCTGCAATATTATTTTCCGTCTGGGCTGAATCACTTGGGTTTCAAGCTTCCATACACTGCGAACGTCTGTATTGGCCTATGTTACTCGGCTGCTGAATATGCGGCCCCGGTATGGTCTGGAAGCACACATGTCAAGAAAGTTGACGCAAGTCTCAACGAGGCAATGCTATTAATCAGTGGAGCAATAAGGCTAACACCAATCGACTTACTTCCAGTGTCATCTGGTATACCACCAGTCGATATAAGGCGGGACGAAATCTGTGTCTCAGCAAGCCGATCCCTGAACACTTTACCAATCCCTGTTGTCAAACTTCGCCTCAAATCACGACATCCGTTCAGCAGACGTGTCAGAACTCTGCTCAATCTAATTAACACGAACGGAATTGATGAGCTTGTATGTAGGAGGTGGCAACAAAGATGGAAGAAGTCAACATCCCAACTACGCAGGTTTGTTCCTAATGTGTCACTATCTCCGATCTGTAACGATTTGACCCGTTCACACTGGGTACAGCTAAACAGGCTACGTTCCGGATACGGTCGATACAGAGGTTTTCTTTTTAGAGCCAGGCTTGTAACATCCTGAAACTGCGACTGCGTCGTCATTCAAACCGGAGAACACATTTTGGCTTGCCCGACGATCAATATACAAAGATCGTTGAAAGAAGTTAACGCAGAATTCCGACAACAGATTGGAGCAACGACTTGTAGATTTTAGTCTGTGAGATTGATGTTATGTATTGCTTGTTGTTTTGGATTTATACGAGATATATATATACGCTTGTTTATAAATGTTTTGCTTTATTTCTTAGCACGTGATTTATTTTCATTTGTTTGAATCTGATAAATGATTAAAAACTGTGTTTTTATATTTGAGCATAACACGATACGTTTTGTTGATTTTAAAGAAATAATGTGATAACTGCATATTCATATTTAATAAATATTATCGTACTGTTGTATTTTATAAAAATGAATATTTTCGACCTAATATTGTATTCTGATATATTTTAAATATTACAAAAACGTGATAAATACTCTATTATTAAATTCATACAAAGCCATTTAAGAAAGGGATAATTATGAATTTTTAAAAATAAATGAAATAAGTAATAATATATTCATACTATTTAAAAAATGTCACTAAATATTTAAAAAATATTTTTATTAACGTAGTAACCTGTTATTTTGAACTCATCATTACATTTGTATTGATTATTGACAGTTGTGTCATAGCGTTGATAGTTAATAATAAATGAAATGTTTAAAAATAAGTTTCAAATTTTTCTTGAAAGCAGCTCATACGCTTTTACATTTTAGAAATTTTGGAGGTTTCGAAAGTTCTCCAATACGTATTTTCATACACACTTCAATTTTGTTATATCAATGAACTATCGAAATAGTGCTTTTCACAATTTTTCATAAAATTGTCTTTTTTAATAATTAAATTAATTTTAAATACTAGATATTTTATCGATATTTTTACGCTTTCTTTGTTTTTACAAAATTGCCAATTGTTTATTATTAGAAAAATGTACGGATCTGTCTTTGCCACAAACCCTTCACTTTCCTTCACTGGTGACTTTACAGAAGTGTAAGTAGCGTTGAATTTTAATAGCTTAGCCTTAAACTTTTTGTTCAAAATCTTTTTTTTATATAATTGTTCAATACTATAATTAGTAGATTTCGTTACCTCTTTAAATATTACATTTATTTGGATTTTGCAAAATTCAATATTTATTTTGTGTTAATGTATTAAGCCGACATTACTTGCAGTTCTAAATTATTGCCAACGTTCTGTTAAAGATTATTTTAATTTATGCTAATTCATATTGTTAGAGCAAATCTTAATTTTGCGCAATTTGTTTCCTGATATTTGTATTTTTATTGATTGTTGTCAATATAATCATGTTCTATCGTTTCTGTTACGTTTAATTAAATGGTATGATTTTCACTTTTTCATTATTTGTTCAATTATGCGATAATATATTTGCGATATTATAATACTAGCGGTTTAGCCAAACAAAGTATTGTGATCAATAATTAAAGAATTATTTATTTTATATAAGAAGATAAATGTGATGTTTATTAATATTATAATAAATCGTGGCTTACCAAAATACTTTGAGAATTATGATTATCCCAAACACCTGCAAATTATTTTTGCATGACTTTTTCAAAGTTTTTATAAATCTGTCTTTATGATTAAATAACGATTATAACGATTCATATCGTTATATTCGATAGCAATGTAGATCCAGCAAGCACCGAACTTTTCTGTAAGCAGTTTGATAATGGTGTGATACGGGCGATGGAAATCATCGCTTCAATACAACTGTCAGCGCGAACACGATCTCAAGTTGAGCTCCTACTAAAAATGGGCGGTCTGGGACTTAGGAGTACAAACAAACACAGAGCGGCAGCCTTTGCAGCAAGCGTCAGCACAGTGGCCGCGTTTGTGAACCAGGATCCAAATACATTTCCGGGCTTTGTAAACGCGAATGAAATACTTGCGCTACACGGAGCAGAAGTGGAACAACAGGCTTCATCCACAAGACTACATCAAATATCGTTCAAAATTGACTCAGAGAAGCGTAAAAATCTATTAGACACTGGAGATGATCGGACAAGGGCCAGACTAATAGCGGTATCACAGCCACATGCGAACGCATGGTTACAATGCGCCCCAAATCGAAGTCTCGGCCTAGCTCTTACCGACCAAGAATTTACAATTCTTTTAAGAATGTGGTTAGGTCTGCAAATTGCTCCAAGTGACTACCGTTGTAGTCGATGTTTTCGAAACGCAGATGCTGAGGGCTTCCATGCACAAACTTGCAACTACGGTGGTTTTCCAGGAATGCGTCATAATGCAATTCGTGACGTCGTTCTCCAGGCGGCACAATCAGCAAGGAATGCATGTGGGTTGCGAGGTTCGCAACCTTGTCCAAAATCTTCAAGAACGGCCAGCCGATATTCTGATCTACAGGGATCCTTCAGATGCTATAGACTTCGCGGTAACACATCCACTACAGAAATCTTTTCTTTGACAGTCAGCTTATGTGCCTGGTTACGCAGCTGCGCAGTACGCATCATCGGTCAAAGATAGAAAGTACCGTGCTAAAATGATTGAGGCGGGATATAACTTCATACCTGCAGTCTTGGAATGTTACGGCGGTTTGAATGTGGAAGGGGAGAAAATCATCAGGCGAATCGCCCGATACTTAGCAATTCGATCATCTATACCATACAGCATCGCATCTGCACGGCTCTTTCAACGAATATCAATAGCACTCATGAGAGGAAATTCAAAAGCTATATTATCTAGCATTGATATGTTAAACCGACCGTATTACGAGATTGCTAACCCCATAATGGAGAATCCCACACGAAGAATGAACCCCTTCCAGGCACTTGATCTGGCAGTTGACTCTCTTCCATAGTCAATTGATCAGTCCGCTCTTGGATACATTGAATTTAGCAATACAAATTAAGTAATTGTCACGCTAGCTAATATACCAGGATCCAGTGTCGATACGTCAGTTTTTACAGGAACTCATAAATTGTGTTCATACAGAGATTGTGCACTTATAGAAGAAAACGGAAAATTCACACTAAAAGTATTGAGCTCTGCAATCACAGTAAAGCCACAAAGTCTTTCAAGCAAAATTAAGCCACATTTTGACACCTTTCTGCAACAATGTGACAATTCATCAAATAATAACGACGCTGGTGATCCTGAATCGTTACCTTTAAACTCACAGCCAGAAACCGAAATTAGTAAACAGACCGTCGATTATATGACACATGACGTACAAACATTATCTGATTCTGAATTAACTGACTGTTTATCGAACGCAAATAGTGATAATCATGAATCGAACGGAAGTTTTAATTATGAAACAGAATTATTAACTGACTTTTGTGAAACAGATCAAATAATCACGCCCACTATAAACAAACAGATGATACCGGAAAAAGGCCGGCTAGTTGTCAGTGGATCGGTTGATTCAGATATTCTAGATGATCAGGCGCTATCTAAAGTGGTGATAACGAAGAGGAGGAAGTCTAACGCTATCGATTCTGGACATTATACGAAGAGGTTAATTATTTCTTTACGTGTTTGTAAAATTTGACTAAAACTGTATTCATATTGTCCGAAATTTGATCTACATAGATTTTATTCATAATTACTATTATTACATATTTGAATACATCTTGGATTGTTTATTAGTCAATTCATTGAAATTGATTTTCGTTTTAAATACTAATTATAAATTTTATCGTTGCTTAAGCATAAATTGTAAAAAATCTCATATAATTTTAATTTATATTTAATTATTTATCAGTATTTATAATTAAATTGTTGTATTAATTCAGACACTCAGCTCTCTGATTTCATCCATATCAATGAAAATAGCGAATTAGCGCTTGTCGAGATAGCGATGCCTGCTGAATCATTTCTAATATATACGGATATTATCATAATATATTACAATGTGAAAATATTATGATCATACGAATTATAACAATTTTACATTTTAAATTAGTATACAAAATATTTTTTCCTTGTTATGTTAGCTAAGTATGATATTGTACCTTCGATATTTGTGAGATTTTTCACTTTTGAAAACAAAAGTAAAAACATTGTTACTTGGCACGAATACAAAGTATGCATGAATCAGTAATCATGATTTGCTCTTGTGTCAATAACATTTCTTAGTTTGATAATATTATATTTTACGAGAAAGCTTAGTTAGAAAACTGTTCAAGCTTTCGACGATCGCGTTCTTTCGAGAAAACATCTTTTTTTGATAAGAACGCAATTATCAATAGCTTGTACACGAATTTCAACAATAAATCTTCGCGTGTCTTTAATTTCCATCATCAAGAACAAATCATTATTGTAACGCACAACTTAGGTCTCATATTGAGATTTAGCTATTTCTTACGTATTACGGACTTTACAGTAGTCAAACTGTGGTTTTTGTTTGTAACCATCATTACGTGTAATAGTTATACAAGTCAAGGAGTCGTTTAGATTTGTATTAGTCTTAAGTATGTTTGTGCAATTTTGTAATGTTTAATACAAAAGACAGCATAGCAATACCTTTGACAACATATCAGTTCCTTTTAAAGCACAATTTCTATAGAAAAAATACATTTATAATCGGTCATAAGTTTACACTATTTTATAATTTTGTTATTTAATTAAAATTTTATAATAATATATGCATTTAATATTTTCCGCGAATGAAATTTTAATAGGACGACAAATAATTTAATTATTCTGTTTGATTTATAAATTGAATGATTCTTTATCTGTTTAGAGAATTTAGCAATACTATGATCTTGTCAACTTCGTTATTGGATATTTTTGGTAATGTTACTCTGTTGTAAGTACGCGTAGACGAAAGGTATTTTATTACAGATATTTAATTGAAGGTGTTTAAGCATTGGTCGTCTTTTATTGCAAACATTAAATTTACAGATTTAATGTTTGTAATTTTTTTATTTAATATTTATAATTTTTTAACTTTTTTTGTGTTTAGAAAATTCGAAGACACAATATTTGAATCAAACTTTTCACTTACAATCTACGGTAGCGTGCCTAATATGTAAGTGCTAACACGTACATTATTGATTCTGGTTTATAAAAATTCTATTTACTTTAAAAGGATTGAATATTATTTTCGTAATCATTCGTTTTTGCCAATACCACCAAGATTTTTTTATATAATTGTATATTTCTATAAGCTTATAATCGAAACCTTTCTCAAATAAAAAGCAATAAGTTGATCTACTAACGTTAATATTTTAACATATAGTTTGTAAATGAATTTTATAGATGCATTGAAATATTTTTTGTAAACAAACTTCATTCGTAATTTCTTTTCAATATTTTATGTACTTCCTGTATCTCGCGTTTTTCTTGATACATAAAAGATTTAGCATAAATTATGTGTATTTGATTGATTTGAAACTGTATATTTACGCTTGTTTCTCTGCCGATATAAGTATACTATCCGGATATTTCAAAAAGTGGCATCTTCGACTTAACATTGATAAGACGGTAGTATCTTTATTTCATCTCAATAATTACAAAGTTGATGCTACATTGACTGTATCTCTTGACGGTACCAGATTGCCTAATGTGAATCATCCAACGTATCTCGGAGTCACTCTTGATCGCACACTATTTTAGAGGCAACACATTAAATCTATCTCAGGAAAAATGCGGTCACGCTGCAATATTATTTTCCGTCTGGGCGGAATCAATTGGGTTTCAAGCTTCCATACACTGCGAACGTCTGTATTGGCCTATGTTACTCGGCTGCTGAATATGCGGCCCCGGTATGGTCTTGAAGCACACATGTCAAGAAAGTTGACGCAAGTCTTAACGGGGCAATGATATTAATCAGTGGAGCAATAAGGCTAACACCAATCGACTTACTTCCAGTGTCATCTGGTATACCACCAGTCGATATAAGGCGGGACGAAATCTGTGTCTCAGCAAGCCGATCCCTGAACACCTTACCAATCCCTGTTGTCAAACTCTGCCTCAAATCACGACATCCGTTCAGCAGACGTGTCAGAACTCTGCTTAATCTAATTAACACGAACGGAATTGATGAGCTTGTATGTAGGAGGTGGCAACAAAGATGGAAGAAGTCAACATCCCAACTACGCAGGTTTGTTCCTAATGTGTCACTATCTCCGATCTGTAACGATTTGACCCGTTCACACTGGGTACAGCTAAACAGGCTACGTTCCGTATACGGTCGATACAGAGGTTTTATTTCAGAGCACGGCTTGTAACATCATCAAACTGCGACTGCGTCGTCATTCAAACCGGAGAACACATTTTGGCTTGCCCGACGATCAATATACAAAGATCGTTGAAAGAAGTTAACGCAGAATTCCGACAACAGATTGGAGCAACGACTTGTAGATTTTAGTCTGTGAGATTGATGTTATGTATTGCTTGTTGTTTTGGATATATACGAGATATATATACGCTTGTTTATAAATGTTTTGCTTTATTTCTTAGCACGTGATTTATTTTCATTTGTTTGAATCTGATAAATGATTAAAAACTGTGTTTTTATATTTGAGCATAACACGATACGTTTTGTTGATTTTAAAGAAATAATGTGATAACTGCATATTCATATTTAATAAATATTATCGTACTGTTGTATTTTATAAAAATGAATATTTTCGACCTAATATTGTATTCTGATATATTTTAAATATTACAAAAACGTGATAAATACTCTATTATTAAATTCATACAAAGCCATTTAAGAAACGGATAATTATGAATTTTTAAAAATAAATGAAATAAGTAATAATATATTCATACTATTTAAAAAATGTCACTAAATATTTAAAAAATATTTTTGTTAACGTACTAACTTGTTATTTTGAACTCATCATTACATTTGTATTGATTATTGACAGTTGTGTCATAGCGTTGATAGTTAATAATAAATGAAATTTTTAAAAATAAGTTTTAAATTTTTCTTGAAAGCAGCTCATACGCTTTTACATGTTAGAAATTTTGGAGGTTTCGAAAGTTCTCCAATACGTATTTTCATACACACTTCAATTTTGTTATATCAATGAACTATCGAAATAGTGCTTTTCACAATTTTTCATAAAATTGTCTTTTTTAATAATTAAATTAATTTTAAATACTAGATATTTTATCGATATTTTTACGCTTTCTTTGTTTTTACAAAATTGCCAATTGTTTATTATTAGAAAAATGTACGGATCTGTCTTTGCCACAAACCCTTCACTTTCCTTCACTGGTGACTTTACAGAAGTGTAAGTAGCGTTGAATTTTGATAGCTTAGCCTTAAACTTTTTGTTCAAAATCTTTTTTTTATATAATTGTTCAATACTATAATTAGTAGATTTCGTTACCTCTTTAAATATTACATTTATTTGGATTTTGCAAAATTCAATATTTATTTTGTGTTAATGTATTAAGCCGACATTACTTGCAGTTCTAAATTATTGCCAACGTTCTGTTAAAGATTATTTTAATTTATGCTAATTCATATTGTTAGAGCAAATCTTAATTTTGCGCAATTTGTTTCCTGATATTTGTATTTTTATTGATTGTTGTCAATATAATCATGTTCTATCGTTTCTGTTACGTTTAATTAAATGGTATGATTTTCACTTTTTCATTATTTGTTCAATTATGCGATAATATATTTGCGATATTATAATACTAGCGGTTTAGCCAAACAAAGTATTGTGATCAATAATTAAAGAATTATTTATTTTATATAAGAAGATAAATGTGATGTTTATTAATATTATAATAAATCGTGGCTTACCAAAATACTTTGAGAATTATGATTATCCCAAACACATGCAAATTATTTTTGCATGACTTTTTCAAAGTTTTTATAAATCTGTCTTTATGATTAAATAATGATTATAACGATTCATATCGTTATATTCGATAGCAATGTAGATCCAGCAAGCACCGAACTTTTCTGTAAGCAGTTTGATAATGGTGTGATACGGGCGATGGAAATCATCGCTTCAATACAACTGTCAGCGCGAACACGATCTCAAGTTGAGCTCCTACTAAAAATGGGCGGTCTGGGACTTAGGAGTACAAACAAACACAGAGCGGCAGCCTTTGCAGCAAGCGTCAGCACAGTGGCCGCGTTTGTGAACCAGGATCCAAATACATTTCCGGGCTTTGTAAACGCGAATGAAATACTTGCGCTACACGGAGCAGAAGTGGAACAACAGGCTTCATCCACTAGACTACATCAAATATCGTTCAAAATTGACTCAGAGAAGCGTAAAAATCTATTAGACACTGGAGATGATCGGACAAGGGCCAGACTAATAGCGGTATCACAGCCACATGCGAACGCATGGTTACAATGCGCCCCAAATCGAAGTCTCGGCCTAGCTCTTACCGACCAAGAATTTACAATTCTTTTAAGAATGTGGTTAGGTCTGCAAATTGCTCCAAGTGACTACCGTTGTAGTCGATGTTTTCGAAACGCAGATGCTGAGGGCTTCCATGCACAAACTTGCAACTACGGTGGTTTTCCAGGAATGCGTCATAATGCAATTCGTGACGTCGTTCTCCAGGCGGCACAATCAGCAAGAATGCATGTGGGTTGCGAGGTTCGCAACCTTGTCCAAAATCTTCAAGAACGGCCAGCCGATATTCTGATCTACAGGGATCCTTCAGATGCTATAGACTTCGCGGTAACACATCCACTACAGAAATCTTTTCTTTGACAGTCAGCTTATGTGCCTGGTTACGCAGCTGCGCAGTACGCATATCGGTCAAAGATAGAAAGTACCGTGCTAAAATGATTGAGGCGGGATATAACTTCATACCTGCAGTCTTGGAGTGTTACGGCGGTTGGAATGTGGAAGGGGGGAAAATCATCAGGCGAATCGCCCGATACTTAGCAATTCGATCATCTATACCATACAGCATCGCATCTGCACGGCTCTTTTAACGAATATCAATAGCACTCATGAGAGCAAATTCAAAAGCTATATTATCTAGCATTGATATGTTAAACCGACCGTATTACGAGATGTCTATCCCCATAATGGAGAATCCCACACGAAGAATGAACCCCTTCCAGGCACTTGATCTGGCAGTTGACTCTCTTCCATAGTCAATTGATCAGTCCGCTCTTGGATACATTGAATTTAGCAATACAAATTAAGTAATTGTCACGCTAGCTAATATACCAGGATCCAGTGTCGATACGTCAGTTTTTACAGGAACTCATAAATTGTGTTCATACAGAGATTGTGCACTTATAGAAGAAAACGGAAAATTCACACTAAAAGTATTGAGCTCTGCAATCACAGTAAAGCCACAAAGTCTTTCAAGCAAAATTAAGCCACATTTTGACACCTTTCTGCAACAAGGTGACAATTCATCAAATAATAACGACGCTGGTGATCCTGAATCGTTACCTATAAACTCACAGTCAGAAACCGAAATTAGTAAACAGACCGTCGATTATATGACACATGACTTACAAACATTATCTGATTCTGAATTAACTGACTGTTTATCGAACGCAAATAGTGATAATCATGAATCGAACGGAAGTTTTAATTATGAAACAGAATTATTAACTGACTTTTGTGAAACAGATCAAATAATCACGCCCACTATAAACAAACAGATGATACCTGAAAAAGGCCGGCTAGTTGTCAGTGGATCGGTTGATTCAGATATTCTAGGTGATCAGGCGCTATCTAAAGTAGTGATAACGAAGAGGAGGAAGTCTAACGCTATCGATTCTGGACATTATACGAAGAGGTTAACTATTTCTTTACGTGTTTGTAAAATTTGACTCAAACTGTATTCATATTGTCCGAAATATGATCTACATAGATTTTATTCATAATTACTATTATTACATATTTGAATACATCTGGATTGTTTATTAGTCAATTCATTGAAATTGATTTTCGTTTTAAATACTAATTATAAATTTTATCGTTGCTTAAGCATAAATTGTAAAAAATCTCATATAATTTTAATTTATATTTAATTATTTATCAGTATTTATAATTAAATTGTTGTATTAATTCAGACACTCAGCTCTCTGATTTCATCCATATCAATGAAAATAGCGAATTAGCGCTTGTCGAGATAGCGATGCTTGCTGAATCATTTCTAATATATACGGATAATATCATAATATATTACAATGTGAAAATATTATGATCATACGAATTATAACAATTTTACATTTTAAATTAGTATACAAAATATTTTTTCCTTGTTATGTTAGCTAAGTATGATATTGTACCTTCGATATTTGTGAGATTTTTCACTTTTGAAAACAAAAGTAAAAACATTGCCACTTGGCACGAATACAAAGTATGCATGAATCAGTAATCATGATTTGCTCTTGTGTCAATAACATTTCTTAGTTTGATAATATTATATTTTACGAGAAAGCTTAGTTAGAAAACTGTTCAAGCTTTCGACGATCGCGTTCTTTCGAGAAAACATCTTTTTTTGATAAGAACGCAATTATCAATAGCTTGTACACGAATTTCAACAATAAATCTTCGCGTGTCTTTAATTTCCATCATCAAGAACAAATCATTATTGTAACGCACAACTTAGGTCTCATATTGAGATTTAGCTATTTCTTACGTATTACGGACTTTACAGTAGTCAAACTGTGGTTTTTGTTTGTAACCATCATTACGTGTAATAGTTATACAAGTCAAGGAGTCGTTTAGATTTGTATTAGTCTTAAGTATGTTTGTGCAATTTTGTAATGTTTAATACAAAAGACAGCATAGCAATACCTTTGACAACATAGCAATACCTTTGACAACTTATCAGTTCCTTTTAAAGCACAATTTCTATAGAATAAAAATACATTTATAATCGGTCATAAGTTTACACTATTTTATAATTTTGTTATTTAATTAAAATTTTATAATAATATATGCATTTAATATTTTCCGCGAATGAAATTTTAATAGGACGACAAATAATTTAATTATTCTGTTTGATTTATAAATTGAATGATTCTTTATCTGTTTAGAGAATTTAGCAATACTATGATCTTGTCAACTTCGTTATTGGATATTTTTGGTAATGTTACTTTGTTGTAAGTACGCGTAGACTAAAGGTATTTAATTACAGATATTAAATTAAAGGTGTTTAAGCAGTAGTCGTCATGTTTATTGCAAACATTAAATTTACAGATTTAATGTTTGTAATTTTTTTATTTAATATTTATAATTTTTTAACTTTTTTTGTGTTTAGAAAATTCGAAGACACAATATTTGAATCAAACTTTTCACTTACAATCTACGGTAGCGTGCCTAATATGTAAGTGCTAGCACGTACATTATTGATTCTGGTTTATAACAATTCTATTTACTTTAAAAGGATTGAATATTATTTTCGTAATCATTCGTTTTTGCCAATACCACCGAGATTTTTTTAATATAATTGTATATTTCTATAAGCTTATAATCGAAACCTTTCTCAAATAAAAAGCAATAATTTGATTAACTAACATTAATATATTAACCTGTAGTTTGTATTTGAATTATATAAATGCATTAAAATACTTTTTGTAAACAAACTTCATTCGAAATTTCTTTGCAATATCTTATGTACTTCCTGTATATCGCGTTTTTCTTGATACATAAAAGATAAAGCATAAATTTTGTGTATTTGATTGATTTGAAACTGTATATTTACGCTTGTTTCTTAATTTGTTGCTTTATTTCTTAACACGTGATTTATTTTCATTCGTTTGAATCTATAAATGATTAAAAACTGTGTTTTGATATTTGGGGCATCAACACTATTCGCTTTGTTGATTTAAAAAAATACTGTGATAACTGCATATTTATATTTATTAAATAATATCGTTATGATATATTTTTAAGAATTAGTATTTTCGCCCTGATATTTTATTCTGATAAAAACTCTATTATTAAATTCATAAAATGCCATTTAAGAAAGCGATAATTGTTAATTTTTAAAAATAAATAGAATAAGTAATAATATATTCATAATATTTAAAAAATGTTACTTAATACTAAAACAATATCTTTAACAATGTCACTCAAGACGCTTTGTTTATAAAATATAATTAATTTACTGTTAACATGTTTTTAACATTAAAAAATGATGATAAATTAGTTGCTTATAGATATGTACCGTGCTATTGTGACATAATGCACTTTGATTGAGATTTTTTGTAATCAGATCAATATGTTTATGTATTTGATTACAATTTATTATTTTACTATAACTTCTTTATCAAATTTCAAAATGTTTATTGTTATTTCCTCGTCGCCGCCTCACTCGCCTGGAATCAACTCCCTCTCGACGTCCGCCGGTCCCCCTACTTTATCATATTCAAACACCTCCTCCGTTCACACCTTCTCGACACCTGATTCACAGTCTTGTTTTGTTGTGGTCATGTAAGCGTGCGCTGGCACGCATTTGCCACGTTAAAATAAATCGTTTTTTATTTATTTAATTTAAATTACTGCATTATTGTGATTTTATAATTACTACTGTTATTCAACGATACTTTTATAAGTTATTTGATACGTTACGTTTATAAGTTATGTAATTATGATATAGTTGTGTTTAAAAATTAATTTTCTTCAATCAATATCTTTGAGTTTAAATTAAATAAAATTATAATACATTTTGAATTGCTGAAACTTTTATTGTTAGATGTTATAGAATTACTTTTGAATGAATCCCTTTATAAAATATTATTTGATATATTGCTATATCGTAGTAACCTGTAATTTTGAACTCATCATTACTTCTGCATTGATTATTAACAGTTGTGTCATAGTGTTGATAGTCAATAATAAATGAAATGTTTAATAATAAGATTTAAAATTTTTTGAAAGCAGCTCATACGCTTTCACATTTTCAAACTTTTATAGGTTTCGAAAGTTCTCCAATACGTATTTTCACACACACTTAAATAGTGTTATATTGAATGCACTATTGAAATATTGTCTTAAATAAAATTGTCTTTTTTAATAATTTAAATAATTTTAAATAATAGATATTTTATCGATATTTTACGCTTCCTTTGTGTTTATAAAATTGCCAATTTTTCATTATTAGAAAAATGTACGGATCTGTCTTTGCCACAAACCCTTCACTTTCCTTCACTGGTGACTTAACAGAAATGTAAGTAGCGTTTAATTTTGATAGCTTAGCCTTAAACGTATTGTTCAAAATCTTTTTTTTATATAATTGTTCAATACTATAATTAGTAGATTTCGTTACCTCTTTAAATATTACATTTATTTGGATTTTGCAAAATTCAATATTTATTTTGTGTTAATGTATTAAGCCGACATTACTTGCAGTTCTAAATTATTGCCAACGTTTTGTTAAAGATATTCATATTGTTAGAGCAAATCTTAATTTTGCGCAATTTGTTTACTGATATTTGTATTTTTATTGATTGTTGTCAATATAATCATGTTCTATTGTTTCTGTTACGTTTATTTAAATGGTATGATTTTCGCTTTTTCATTATTTGTTCTATTATGCGATAATATATTTGTGATATAATAATACTAGCGGGTTAGCCAAACAAAGTATTGTGATCAATAATTAAAGAATTATTAATTTTATAAAAGAAAATCAATATGATGTTTATTTATATTATAATAAATCGTGGCCTTCCTCAATACTTTGAGAATTATGATTATCCCAAACACCTGCAAATTATTTTTGTATGATTTTTTCAAAGTTGTTATAAATCTATCTTTATGATTAAATAACGATTATAACGATTTATTATTGTCCGAAATATGATTTACATAGATTTTATTCATAATTACTATTATTACATATTTGAATACATCTTGTATTGTTTATTAGTCAATTCATTGAAATTGATTTTCGTTTTAAATACTAATTATAAATTTAATCGTTGCTTAAGCATAAATTGTAATAAATCTCATATAATTTTAATTTATATTTAATTATTTATCAGTATTTTTAATTAAATTGTTGTATTAATTCAGACACTCAGCTCTCTGATTTCATCCATATCAATGAAAATAGCGAATTAGCGCTTGTCGAGATAGCGATGCTTGCTGAATCATTTCTAATATATACCGATATTATCATAATATATTACAATGTGAAAATATTATGATCATACGAATTATAACAATTTTACATATTCAAATTAGTATACAAAATATTTTTTCCTTGTTATGTTAGCTAAGTATGATATTGTAGCTTCGATATTTGTGAGATTTTTCACTTTTGAAAACAAAAGTAAAAACATTGCCACTTGGCACGAATACAAAGTAAGCATAAATCAGTAATCATGATTTGCTTTTGTGTCAAGATCATTTCTTAGTTTGATGATTTTATATTTTACGAGAAAACTGAGTTAGAAAAATGTTCAAGCTTTCGACGATCGTGTTCTTTCGAGAAAACATCTTTTTTTGATAAGAACGCAATTATCAATAGCTTGTACACGAATTTCAACAATAAATCTTCGCGTGTCTTTAATTTCCATCAACAAGAACAAATCATTATTCTAACGCACAACTACGGTCTCATATTGAGATTTAGCTTTTTCTTAGGTATTACGGACTTTACAGTAGTAAAACTGTGGTTTTTGTTTGTAACCATCATTACGTGTAATACTTATACAAGTCAAGGAGTCGTTTAGATTTGTATTAGTCTTAAGTATGTTTGTGCAATTTTGTAATGTTTAATACAAAAGACAACATAGCAATACCTTTGACAACATAGCAATACCTTTGACAACTTATCAGTTCCTATTAAAGCACAATTTCTATAGAATAAAAATACATTTATAATCTGTCATAAGTTCACAATTTTTATTATTTTGTTATTTGATTGAAATTTTGTTATAGTAAATGCATTTAATATCTTCTGCGAATGAAATTTTAATAAGACGACAAATAATTTAATTATTCTGTTTGATTTATAATTGAATGATTCTTTATCTGTTTAGAGAATTTAACAATACTAAGATCTTGTCAACTTCGTTATTGGATATTTTTGGTAATGTTACTTTGTTGTAAGTACGCGTAGACTAAAGGTATTTAATTACAGATATTAAATTAAAGGTGTTTAAGCAGTAGTCGTCATGTATTGCAAACATCAGATTTACAGATTATTTAAAATATTGTCGAATATAAATTTTTTTAACTTTTTTGTGTTTAGAAAATTCGAAGACACAATATTTGAATCAAACTTTTCACTTACAATCTACGGTAGCGTGCCTAATATGTAAGTGCTAGCACGTACATTATTGATTCTGGTTTATAACAATTCTATTTACTTTAAAAGGATTGAATATTATTTTCGTAATCATTCGTTTTTGCCAATACCACCGAGATTTTTAAATATAATTGTATATTTCTATAAGCTTATAATCGAAACCTTTCTCAAATAAAAAGCAATAATTTGATTAACTAACATTAATATATTAACCTGTAGTTTGTATTTGAATTATATAAATGCATTAAAATACTTTTTGTAAACAAACTTCATTCGAAATTTCTTTGCAATATCTTATGTACTTCCTGTATATCGCGTTTTTCTTGATACATAAAAGATAAAGCATAAATTTTGTGTATTTGATTGATTTGAAACTGTATATTTACGCTTGTTTCTTAATTTGTTGCTTTATTTCTTAACACGTGATTTATTTTCATTCGTTTGAATCTATAAATGATTAAAAACTGTGTTTTGATATTTGGGGCATCAACACTATTCGCTTTGTTGATTTAAAAAAAATACTGTGATAACTGCATATTTATATTTATTAAATAATATCGTTATGATATATTTTTAAGAATTAGTATTTTCGCCCTGATATTTTATTCTGATAAAAACTCTATTATTAAATTCATAAAATGCCATTTAAGAAAGCGATAATTGTTAATTTTTAAAAATAAATAGAATAAGTAATAATATATTCATAATATTTAAAAAATGTTACTTAATACTAAAACAATATCTTTAACAATGTCACTCAAGACGCTTTGTTTATAAAATATAATTAATTTACTGTTAACATGTTTTTAACATTAAAAAATGATGATAAATTAGTTGCTTATAGATATGTACCGTGCTATTGTGACATAATGCACTTTGATTGAGATTTATTGTAATCAGATCAATATGTTTATGTATTTGATTACAATTTATTATTTTACTATAACTTCTTTATCAAATTTCAAAATGTTTATTGTTATTTCCTCGTCGCCGCCTCACTCGCCTGGAATCAACTCCCTCTCGACGTCCGCCGGTCCCCCTACTTCATCATATTCAAACACCTCCTCCGTTCACACCTTCTCGACACCTGATTCACAGTCTTGTTTTGTTGTGGTCATGTAAGCGTGCGCTGGCACGCATTTGCCACGTTAAAATAAATCGTTTTTTATTTATTTAATTTAAATTACTGCATTATTGTGATTTTATAATTACTACTGTTATTCAACGATACTTTTATAAGTTATTTGATACGTTACGTTTATAAGTTATGTAATTATGATATAGTTGTGTTTAAAAATTAATTTTCTTCAATCAATATCTTTGAGTTTAAATTAAATAAAATTATAAAACATTTTGAATTGCTGAAACTTTTATTGTTAGATGTTATAGAATTACTTTTGAATGAATCCCTTTATAAAATATTATTTGATATATTGCTATATCGTAGTAACCTGTAATTTTGAACTCATCATTACTTCTGCATTGATTATTAACAGTTGTGTCATAGTGTTGATAGTCAATAATAAATGAAATGTTTAATAATAAGATTTAAAATTTTTTGAAAGCAGCTCATACGCTTTCACATTTTCAAACTTTTATAGCTTTCGAAAGTTCTCCAATACGTATTTTCACACACACTTAAATAGTGTTATATTGAATGCACTATTGAAATATTGTCTTAAATAAAATTGTCTTTTTTAATAATTTAAATAATTTTAAATAATAGATATTTTATCGATATTTTACGCTTCCTTTGTGTTTATAAAATTGCCAATTTTTCATTATTAGAAAAATGTACGGATCTGTCTTTGCCACAAACCCTTCACTTTCCTTCACTGGTGACTTAACAGAAATGTAAGTAGCGTTTAATTTTGATAGCTTAGCCTTAAACGTATTGTTCAAAATCTTTTTTTTATATAATTGTTCAATACTATAATTAGTAGATTTCGTTACCTCTTTAAATATTACATTTATTTGGATTTTGCAAAATTCAATATTTATTTTGTGTTAATGTATTAAGCCGACATTACTTGCAGTTCTAAATTATTGCCAACGTTTTGTAAAGGTATTCATATTGTTAGAGCAAATCTTAATTTTGCGCAATTTGTTTACTGATATTTGTATTTTTATTGATTGTTGTCAATATAATCATGTTCTATTGTTTCTGTTACGTTTATTTTAAATGGTATGATTTTCGCTTTTTCATTATTTGTTCTATTATGCGATAATATATTTGTGATATAATAATACTAGCGGGTTAGCCAAACAAAGTATTGTGATCAATAATTAAAGAATTATTAATTTTATAAAAGAAAATCAATATGATGTTTATTTATATTATAATAAATCGTGGCCTTCCTCAATACTTTGAGAATTATGATTATCCCAAACACCTGCAAATTATTTTTGTATGATTTTTTCAAAGTTGTTATAAATCTATCTTTATGATTTAATAACGATTATAACGATTTGTTATTGTCCGAAATATGATTTACATAGATTTTATTCATAATTACTATTATTACATATTTGAATACATCTTGTATTGTTTATTAGTCAATTCATTGAAATTGATTTTCGTTTTAAATACTAATTATAAATTAAATCGTTGCTTAAGCATAAATTGTAATAAATCTCATATAATTTTAATTTATATTTAATTATTTATCAGTATTTTTAATTAAATTGTTGTATTAATTCAGACACTCAGCTCTCTGATTTCATCCATATCAATGAAAATAGCGAATTAGCGCTTGTCGAGATAGCGATGCTTGCTGAATCATTTCTAATATATACCGATATTATCATAATATATTACAATGTGAAAATATTATGATCATACGAATTATAACAATTTTACATATTCAAATTAGTATACAAAATATTTTTTCCTTGTTATCTTAGCTAAGTATGATATTGTAGCTTCGATATTTGTGAGATTTTTCACTTTTGAAAACAAAAGTAAAAACATTGCCACTTGGCACGAATACAAAGTAAGCATAAATCAGTAATCATGATTTGCTTTTGTGTCAAGATCATTTCTTAGTTTGATGATTTTATATTTTACGAGAAAACTGAGTTAGAAAAATGTTCAAGCTTTCGACGATCGTGTTCTTTCGAGAAAACATCTTTTTTTTTGATAAGAACGCAATTATCAATAGCTTGTACACGAATTTAAACAATAAATCTTCGCGTGTCTTTAATTTCCATCAACAAGAACAAATCATTATTCTAACGCACAACTACGGTCTCATATTGAGATTTAGCTTTTTCTTAGGTATTACGGACTTTACAGTAGTAAAACTGTGGTTTTTGTTTGTAACCATCATTACGTGTAATACTTATACAAGTCAAGGAGTCGTTTAGATTTGTATTAGTCTTAAGTATGTTTGTGCAATTTTGTAATGTTTAATACAAAAGACAACATAGCAATACCTTTGACAACATAGCAATACCTTTGACAACTTATCAGTTCCTATTAAAGCACAATTTCTATAGAATAAAAATACATTTATAATCTGTCATAAGTTCACAATTTTTATTATTTTGTTATTTGATTGAAATTTTGTTATAGTAAATGCATTTAATATCTTCTGCGAATGAAATTTTAATAAGACGACAAATAATTTAATTATTCTGTTTGATTTATAATTGAATGATTCTTTATCTGTTTAGAGAATTTAACAATACTAAGATCTTGTCAACTTCGTTATTGGATATTTTTGGTAATGTTACTTTGTTGTAAGTACGCGTAGACTAAAGGTATTTAATTACAGATATTAAATTAAAGGTGTTTAAGCAGTAGTCGTCATGTATTGCAAACATCAGATTTACAGATTATTTAAAATATTGTCGAATATGAATTTTTTTAACTTTTTTGTGTTTAGAAAATTCGAAGACACAATATTTGAATCAAACTTTTCACTTACAATCTACGGTAGCGTGCCTAATATGTAAGTGCTAGCACGTACATTATTGATTCTGGTTTATAACAATTCTATTTACTTTAAAAGGATTGAATATTATTTTCGTAATCATTCGTTTTTGCCAATACCACCGAGATTTTTTAATATAATTGTATATTTCTATAAGCTTATAATCGAAACCTTTCTCAAATAAAAAGCAATAATTTGATTAACTAACATTAATATATTAACCTGTAGTTTGTATTTGAATTATATAAATGCATTAAAATACTTTTTGTAAACAAACTTCATTCGAAATTTCTTTGCAATATCTTATGTACTTCCTGTATATCGCGTTTTTCTTGATACATAAAAGATAAAGCATAAATTTTGTGTATTTGATTGATTTGAAACTGTATATTTACGCTTGTTTCTTAATTTGTTGCTTTATTTCTGAACACGTGATTTATTTTCATTCGTTTGAATCTATAAATGATTAAAAACTGTGTTTTGATATTTGGGGCATCAACACTATTCGCTTTGTTGATTTAAAAAAATACTGTGATAACTGCATATTTATATTTATTAAATAATATCGTTATGATATATTTTTAAGAATTAGTATTTTCGCCCTGATATTTTATTCTGATAAAAACTCTTTTATTAAATTCATAAAATGCCATTTAAGAAAGCGATAATTGTTAATTTTTAAAAATAAATAGAATAAGTAATAATATATTCATAATATTTAAAAAATGTTACTTAATACTAAAACAATATCTTTAACAATGTCACTCAAGACGCTTTGTTTATAAAATATAATTAATTTACTGTTAACATGTTTTTAACATTAAAAAATGATGATAAATTAGTTGCTTATAGATATGTACCGTGCTATTGTGACATAATTCACTTTGATTGAGATTTTTTGTAATCAGATCAATATGTTTATGTATTTGATTACAATTTATTATTTTACTATAACTTCTTTATCAAATTTCAAAATGTTTATTGTTATTTCCTCGTCGCCGCCTCACTCGCCTGGAATCAACTCCCTCTCGACGTCCGCCGGTCCCCCTACTTCATCATATTCAAACACCTCCTCCGTTCACACCTTCTCGACACCTGATTCACAGTCTTGTTTTGTTGTGGTCATGTAAGCGTGCGCTGGCACGCATTTGCCACGTTAAAATAAATCGTTTTTTATTTATTTAATTTAAATTACTGCATTATTGTGATTTTATAATTACTACTGTTATTCAACGATACTTTTATAAGTTATTTGATACGTTACGTTTATAAGTTATGTAATTATGATATAGTTGTGTTTAAAAATTAATTTTCTTCAATCAATATCTTTGAGTTTAAATTAAATAAAATTATAATACATTTTGAATTGCTGAAACTTTTATTGTTAGATGTAATAGAATTACTTTTGAATGAATCCCTTCATAAAATATTATTTGATATATTGCTATATCGTAGTAACCTGTAATTTTGAACTTATCATTACTTCTGCATTGATTATTAACAGTTGTGTCATAGTGTTGATAGTCAATAATAAATGAAATGTTTAATAATAAGATTTAAAATTTTTTGAAAGCAGCTCATACGCTTTCACATTTTCAAACTTTTATAGGTTTCGAAAGTTCTCCAATACGTATTTTCACACACACTTAAATAGTGTTATATTGAATGCACTATTGAAATATTGTCTTAAATAAAATTGTCTTTTTTAATAATTTAAATAATTTTAAATAATAGATATTTTATCGATATTTTTACGCTTCCTTTTTGTTTATAAAATTGTCAATTTTTCATTATTAGAAAAATGTACGGATCTGTCTTTGCCACAAACCCTTCACTTTCCTTCACTGGTGACTTAACAGAAATGTAAGTAGCGTTTAATTTTGATAGCTTAGCCTTAAACGTATTGTTCAAAATCTTTTTTTTATATAATTGTTCAATACTATAATTAGTAGATTTCGTTACCTCTTTAAATATTATATTTATTTGGATTTTGCAAAATTCAATATTTATTTTGTGTTAATGTATTAAGCCGACATTACTTGCAGTTCTAAATTATTGCCAACGTTTTGTTAAAGATATTCATTTTTTAGAGCAAATCTTAATTTTGCGCAATTTGTTTACTGATATTTGTATTTTTATTGATTGTTGTCAATATAATCATGTTCTATTGTTTCTGTTACGTTTATTTAAATGGTATGATTTTCGCTTTTTCATTATTTGTTCTATTATGCGATAATATATTTGTGATATAATAATACTAGCAAGTTAGCCAAACAAA
>WNNJ02003766.1:0-21282 GCA_012934845.2 Pomphorhynchus laevis
GTATTTGATACTTTATCTTCAACATGTCAATTTCGACAATCTGGTAATTCAGAGATTTAACAAAATTAATCTAATGTTTTATAAATTTGAGAATATTGCAATTCAGTTTGCACTTAAGTAGTGGTAATAATAGCATAATGTTTACAACAATTTGCAATTTAACCTCAGATCATGCTTTGAGGTTAACAAATCAGAACAAGGAATTATTGATGATGATTATGGCAATGTGCAGTGAGACATAACTGTGTTGTGTATAAATATATTATTCTTAGAAGTATTAACAAATTCAGACGCCACGTGCATTATATCCTTATTCACTACACGATTACATTTAATGCTTAACACTCCTTTATTTATCTGATCATATTCATTAAAGTTGTAATTGTATATTAACTGATGCCAGCGTTGCGGATAGGCTAAGGTCAATTAGCACTGATTAATACATTGATAGTAGATAAGAGTTTGATAGTTTATAAAATTATAATTTATAACAATTAATAATTAATAATTAATGATAATTAATAAATTTTAATGTGAATATTTAATATTTTTAATGGCAATATTTCAAACCGTACTTTTAAATGCATATAAAAGATCATATAATGTTATTAATAATAACAATATACTATATCGTTATTATAATATTATAATAACAATTATAATATTATGTTATTATATCATTATCATATATTGTTATTATTAATACATTATTTTATTCAATTAGCATGCCATGCATTCAATTAGCAACAATTAACAATAAAATTTATTCACTACCACCTAAACGTTCTGTGATAATATTAGTATTTAATACCTACCTTGTGAAATACTGTAGGATTCTAGCTTGCCTAAAATAGCTAAAATAGCATTATTGCTATGAAATCAGATCAATTTTTAGTTTAAACCATATTCACAGTTAGCAAATATAAGAAAATTTGCAACCTTCATCTAAATAAGTAAATACGATTTTTCTTGTTTTTAAGAATGCAGTTTCGCCTAAAATTAAAAACCAAACATATTTTACAACCGACTATCAATTCGGTAAGCATAAATATCTGCATTGATAACAATTATATTGAAAATAAATTATTAAATTTATTTCATTTATTATTAAATATTATTAAATACAAATATTATTAAATACCTGAGTTGAAAATAAATTTAAATTGCAAATTACAATTTCATGGAGTACTTAATCTTTCATTTTTTACACACAAATACCCTGTAACTGATCTTTACAATCAAGTTCACATATGTACAAATAAATGATGATTATATATTTTAAATGTAATATTTGAAGTTTAAAATAGTAAACATCCTTATATACATCCTCTCTTCTTTATAGACTAGAACGACAAAATGCATTAAAACCGATAGTTGAAAAATCCCAGGTAAAGATTCCAAGCGTGCGATATAGCAAGTCATACTTGCTCAGATATCTACGCATATGGGCATCTGCCAGCAAAAAGACATTTCAGGAGGTAATTTTATTAAAAAAACTATTTTTTAAATTAAAAGCTGGAATTTAAGGATTCGAAAAAGTCGAGAATTACGTGTAAATTTCCGTTCGTACAATTTTCAAAGACCTTATCTAGTCCGTTTTATTCATATCTCCAGTTACAGAAAATTTATTCATATCTCCAGTTACAATGCCTATCACAGAAAAGTAAAACTTTTCTGTTATATAGGCATTGTAAGCATTCACTAATTTCATCCATAACCTATAACTACATTAAATAGCCAAATCTATTTTTGTATTCGACAGATTTTTCACGGCATCCAAAAGTGATAAATCTTGTTCACACTAGTAAGAAACATATATAAAATATAAATAGAATGCATCAGCATACTGTATTATCATAATTCTTCATTTTGTTGAAATTAGCTAAAATAAAATTACTAATTTTTACAGCATATTTGCTAAATCACAGCTAAATTATCAGCTTTCACGCATAAAACTCCTAAATAAATCAGGTCAGTTAACTGATTCTTTTATTTTGTACTATACAAATTTAAAAATGAATATTTGAATCTAAAGATGTGCCTTAATTTAGATTTATAAAAGATAGGAAGTTGTGTATATTCAATTTTTATTGATTGATTAATAAATAATAGACGTTGTATCAGAATAATGATTAAAGGTCATCTGGAGTAACTGCTATGTTATCAGATTTCGGCCGCTATTCATCTATCCAACATAGTAGCGGGAACAAATACGTTAATTATAATGTATTTTATCTTATAAAATTTGATTATATAGTGTAATACTTTAATCTAACACAACGTATATTATTTACAATATATTCGTAAAATTTGTATACTTGAGAGTTTAAATTTAATTTTAATAATATTTTTATGATTATTTATTTTTATTATAATAGAACCATAATTTAAAATGTATCTATTGAATTAATGGATTTTGTTGAAAGCCAATATCATTATATATTATGACAATTTGTAAAAACTCATTATTTAAAGTATTATATTTAATATTATTTGGTATGCATGGATCCTTACAAAAATATGTTTTTTTTTTAAATTTAAAAATGCCATCTTTACGATATAAATTAAAATTAGTTTTAATTGATGCTAATTTAATGTAATATCTATATATTAACATTTTTCATCAATATTGGTTTTATTATTAATTAAACTATCTGAATAAATTCTAAATAAATTTATTCATCTATTGGGTAAAAATTATTAGTGATAAACTGACTATTTAATTATTCGATATTGACTACGATGCTAAAAATATCTTGTAACATATATTCTTCTATCATATTATATAAATATAATTATATAATATATATTATAAATATATTATAAATATATTTTATACATTATATAAAAACATATTCTTCTATCTTTCTGTGTAGCTCGTTTAATGCAGACGTGGGCTTAACAAATGTAACTTATCAAATGCTACACATTAAATTAACAAATACTGTTTTATTAAACAGATCTATCACACGTTTTTTACGAACAAGTAAATGTCTGTATTACCTTGAAACTTTAAATTTTTAGAAAATTGAGCACGTGAGTAAGTTAGATATCATATAGTAAGTAATGTTCGCTACCTTAGAGACTTAACGTATATTCACACAAAGACAATATTACCAAATTAATTATCGTTTACAAATGAAAAAAATGTAAAATTCTTCCAGATCAATTTTAATTTCATGATGAATATCATTCTTCTAGTGTCACTAACACAAATAAGTACTGACGAACTCATAATTATATTTAATAAATAAACAAATATTTGTATATTAAGTCATATTATATTTTTGGTTACAATTTATACAAAGGATCTCCAATGTACTATATATTTAATCAAATGTGTGTTTAATGTTAGATTAAGTAAACTGTATATTTAATTAAAAGCCTTACCAATTGCAAATATTTGCGAGTTCATGAGGTGAAACGCCGTAACTATCAATGTGCCTACTAATCTCGTTTTGTCAAAAAATAAGAAAAATCCAACCAGGCTATCAATAATAAACCCAGATCCATGAATTACTAGCCAAGTGACTAGTTTCGTAGGTAAAAACAACCTTAAATATAAAAAATATTGTTGATATCAAAAGAAAATTACAAAGAAAATTAAAATAACGCAAGCAACATTCGTTTAAATATATGATTGTATAGCTAATCCGGAGGGCTTGCAGAATAATTTTGAAAAAGTGCGGATATCATTTTAATTGAAAGAACAATTCACTGAAACGTGAAATCAACAAAGGAGTCAGTTTTATTTGCAGATTAGCTTTATTTGTTAATTTTTGTGTGGTACAAATTCTCAAAGCAACATTCTAATCAACTTATCGGCCGATAGCTAATTATGAACACTAAATGCGTTCATAATTTAAGTATACGTATTTTAATGTAGTCAACATAAACAATCAATGGATATCCATCACAACTTTTATAGATTACAAAACATGGTGTCTACATAAATATATTTTTAAATATATATTTTAGTATATATTTATAAATTCGTTAATGTATCATTCGGCCATTGATAATGAGAATCGTGTTAGCGGCTTATTTATTTTAGAAAACAGTTCTTTTCCGTATATTATTATAAAATTACTCAACGGTTATTAAACCACACATAGGTTATCAAAATTTATTTAAACGTTTTGTCCTTTACTGGTCTTTTTCAGCTTTTAATAACTAGGCGAATAATATCTAAAACACAAGGGCATAATAACAAAATTATGAACGAAAAATTTCAAATATTATTGTTTTAATGTGATACCAGGTGAATTGTAAAGACTCTCAATATTTAATCCGTATGAATGATATCTGTAATTATGCGTCCGATTGGCAGCTGTTCCTTGATCTTCTGTTACCAAACTTCACAAGACATTTGTTGAATTATTTTATCGCTAGAACGCGACGATGTGTTGTGATCTAAAGCATGTTTAACTACAGCGTCATTATTTATCCTCTTTGCCTTAATATCTGTTCGTCTATTATTCGATCGTTCGTTAAGGTTTCTTTTTGTATTTCCTGTATATGATAAGTGAGAAATTCACATTCTGCAAGATATAATATATTTCTAGATGTGCAGTCTTTGTCACTGATGATTTTGTATATTGCGCGTCTTATTGCTACGTTATGTATTATAAAATTTTACTACATCACAGGTTTACACCTTGATTGATTACACTTTTAATTAATATCTATCGATTCTATATTTTGATTATCAATTATTTGCGATCTTAATATCTTATCTTTAATCGTCTTGCAATTTTAAAATAAAATCTAGATCAGAATATCATGTTGTATTTTATACAGATTTTTTTCTGGAGCTTTTAGTATGATTTTGTATTATCCTTAAATAATAGGTCAATCATTTTATTACACAAGAATTCTTGTATTTTTCTGTTTTCTTAAAACATTTCTTTTTGGATATTTTCCTTATGTGTTTGATTTGACTATAAATACCTTTTAATTTGTAGTCTCTAAAAGCTAAATTAGTCGTTAAAGTCTTGATATATCTTTAAAAATATTCGGAACTTAAATACAATTTAAATTCTCATAACTTCATAATTTTTGAATGTATATATACTGCTTTTAATTGCCACTTTCTAAAAATTTCAGTCTTAATGTTGTTCCCATCCAAAGTTAATTATAAATTAAAAAATCTAAAATCTTTCCGAAAAAAAATAAAATTTTAAAATTCTGCGCATATGGATTCAAATTCCGTTAGGCAATGTATATCACCAGGCCAAATAGAGAAAATATTGTCAATATATCCATACCAATCCTTAAATTCAATTGTACTTTAATATTATCACTCTGATATTTGCCATTTATATGTAGGAATAACTTAGTACTATCAGTGTACCCATTTCAGTACCTGCAATTTGTCGAAAATATTCTTCGTCGAAAGATAATATGTTGTTGTCTAATATAATCTGCAAAGAATTGACAATCAAAACAAATTTCGCTTGTGCCAAGAACAATGGTTAATAAATACTAGCCAAGCATGCACACCTTCACGATTTGAAATGGATATATATAAACTAATAGCATATGATGTAACTAATATCGTAGCTTCTGTTAGACGATTTGTAAGAGCTTGAAATTTTAGAAATAGGTCGCTAGAACTTTCAATGAAAGATGGTATTTGAGTTTTATTATCTCTTTTAATTTACTTTGAACGTATCTAGATACATATATTCAGTTGGAGTATTAAAGCAATTTACTATATGTATCCAACAAAAGGACTGCTTGACTTATGCGCTTTTGGAAGTATATACAATTATCCAAATGGCATTCTCTCTGACAAAAAATTGTCACGGTTCTTAGGTTGCATGAATTTGTTCGAAACGTATGTGTAAGTATGACATCTTATTGCAGTAATAATTGATTATTCCAAATTATATTCTATCTTTTTATGTTCGGTGGAATAAAGTTGTCTTCTACCTCCTTTATTGTAATCTGCTTTATTCCAAATTACTGCTTCTGCAGATGTCAGCTTTAATAATTACAATTTCTTTATGAAATGATGCTAACTGTTTCAATATATTTTGTAATGCATTAGTAAATTATAAATCGCGTTTTCGATTGGTAAAATATGAACATAATCAGCCATAATATGGAACACAAATCTTTAGTTATAGCTTCCAAACTAGATGTGGTTGAACAAGTTTTGAGAAAATCTGGTAAGATAGACTTAATACTGCGTGAATATATTTTGTAATGCATTGGTAAATTATAAATCGCGTTTTCGATTGGTAAAGTAATCAGCCATTATATGGAATAAATCGCGTTTTCGATTGGTAAAATATGAACATAATCAGCCATGATATGGAACACAAATCTTTAGTTATAGCTTCCAAACTAGATGTGGTTGAACAAGTTTTGAGAAAATCTGGTAAGATAGACTTAATACTGCGTGAATATATTTTGTAATGCATTGGTAAATTATAAATCGCGTTTTCGATTGGTAAAGTAATCAGCCATAATATGAAATAAATCGCGTTTTCGATTGGTAAAATATGAACATAATCAGCCATAATATGGAACACAAATCTTTAGTTATAGCTTCCAAACTAGATGTGGTTGAACAAGTTTTGAGAAAATCTGGTAAGATAGACTTTAATACTGCGTGAATATATTTTGTAATGCATTGGTAAATTATAAATCGCGTTTTCGATTGGTAAAATATGAACATAATCAGCCATAATATGGAACACAAATCTTTAGTTATAGCTTCCAAACTAGATGTGGTTGAACAAGTTTTGAGAAAATCTGGTAAGATAGACTTTATACTGCGTGCAATGTCATATCACGAAAACTCTCCTGGCGAAATTGAGTAATTCAGTCCGAGATCAATATACCAGCTTTTTCATCATATTTCAACGTAGTATTATCATCAACGGTTTATGTTTAATTCCTATTTTGTCGTGTAATATTATGGATTAATGTTAATTTCTTTCAATAGTGGCACACATGTTAGGGCTCCACACTACATCAATGAAATCGTCAGCACACATGTTGAATTTTTCATTCATTTCATGGACATTGGATAAAGCGTTTACAAAAGTCGAGTAAACATTATTAACATCACCGTAATGTTTAAGTAAAATATTTTCGAGATTCATGCTACAGTTCATGAATGCTTTCTCCTATAATCCTCTAAATTTATCAGCTACAATCGTATTCACAATTCCTAGGTTGGGACTCATGTTCTTCTTTATCCTCAAACTTCTTGGTACAATTCGCTCAGTGTAGCAGTAGTAAAAATACTGTAAGATACTGTTCATAGAATATATATTCTATATTGTCGTTGATTTAATCTGGCTTCTATCTACGAACTGCAGGCTTCATGTCACTTCTAGATAACCACTTCAGCATCTAAATGATGGAGAACCCGGCGGCACTCATCAGTAGAATGAAGTATCAACCAGTCATTTCGTTGCCTGTGTGACATTGTGAATAAAGGCGTTTCCGACACTTTGCTTAATTGTCTGAGGCTCACGCTCTTAACCAGATCGAATTGCTGTGCGGACCATCCTTAAACACTAGGCAGAGGTTGCTGCTGAATTGTCGCTGCACTCGTTGGATCCTTTTATAAATCCTTAATAAATAGTTCCGATGTGCGGAATGAAACAACGGCCAGGATTCCGAATGGAATTCGTAATGCATTCAATGTAGTTGCCGATTAAAAATGACTTCGATCAACGAACAGCAGGCTCCATATCACTTCCAGACGACCACCTCAGCATCGAAATGATGGAGTAATCGGTAACACTCACCAGTAGAATGAAGTATCCACTGGTTGTTTGGTTACGTGTGTGACGTACAAATAAGGCATTTCCGACACGTTGCTTAAACGTTTGAGGCTTTCGCTCTAAACCAGATCATTTGCTGTGCATAATATCCTTATCTACTCAACAGAGGTTGTTGCTGTCTGTTCGCTTCACTCGGTGGATCTTTCTTTAACTGGATTCAGATTTCTTGTATATAACTGTTATGTATATATTTGTTATGTGTGCAAATAATTGTTTGTTATTTTGGCATATAAAAAGGCGATCAAATATGTACTTGTGTGTTGTTGATGTTCAAATCGTCGTAACTAAATTTGATACAGAATAATTTTGAATTCAAATTCAATTATTTGGTAAAATGTTAAGTGAAAAGTAATTGATTGAAATCAATTAGCGAATTAAATTAAAGATGCGTCTTAAAAAACGTGCATTAAAAAATGTGCAAATTAAAGGTGCATCTTTTTTATACTTTGTTATTTAAATTATTTTGAGAAATATTTAAGTTGCTTTGGGAATTCTTTGCGAAAAGCTTTGCTTTTTATCAATTTGAAAAATAACATCTAAACCTTTCTTTTAGATAAATATATTTTATAAACTAACTCATTTATATTGCAGATATGCATGAATACAGAACTTTAAAGGTTACTACTGTATTCAGAATAAGGTTATTAAAAATTACCAGACTAGTATTTAAATAAATGCATTATTGTATATAAATAGTTATTGCGAGTTAATTAATTTCTAGGCGAAAATGAAACTGCCCGATTAATATAAATTGTACGTTTGTTTCATTATTAAAATTATAAGCAACATGAATACAATTATCATTTACAATTACCTGAATGGTGCAAATACCCAATGTTCACCTAGAGTAGAAAACGAATATCCAGCTAACCAATCGTATTCACTTTTCTTTAGTCCAGCGATGAAATAAACGAAAAAGATCTGAAATTCAGAGGCGACAATTTAATAACATAAAAATATTATCTAAAAGATTTCATTACTTGTGTTCGAAGTACAAAATACTGCCATAATGGTACATGAGTATTACATTTTCGCTTGTCAAAAAATCCATGGATCGACCTAATTAGTCAGTGTAAAAAAACAGAAACATTTCGAAGTGCAACTAACTTCAAAGAGCGTATTTTATTTACCAAAAGTGGTGTGCATCGAATACACACATCATCAATCCGATTAAGCCGTATAGATACGAGTGATTGTTCCATCTGGTTTTGTCTAAGAGGAATACGTACCAGTACGAAAAAGTGAAGACGATCGAAGCTAATCTATAACGGAATCCCAGACAAATTCCCACAGCACCTAGAGAATAAGTGTGATTTTTAGTTTTGCATCATTAAGCTTACATTATAAATGTTAAAGTGTGTATTATAGTAATTGGAATCCACAATATACCAGAGGCGATTCCTCAAGTATTTGACATTTTTTAACGCCAATAATTACATGTCATTTCACTTATCAGCTGAGCACAACTTCCAATTACTGATAAAAGTATTTTATTTTCCTCTTCAATCAGAAATATATATTTAAAATAAGCCTAACTTTAATTTAATTGATTTTCCTCCTGTTATTCAACTAAAATATTTTTTAAGTAAAGTTTTTGTAAATTCGTAGGAGCGAAGAAAGGAATGGAAAAGTTCTATTACAGAAATTCACAATGTGTCAAAAGTTCTTTCAATCATCTTCAAATTAAACAAAAGATTACATTTTATAATAAATACTAAACCCATAATCTTCTTCCATTTCAAATATATAGTTATTACAGGAACAAAGAAGCAGAAAATATCCTTTATTTGATTAAATATCTATATTTTGATAGTTTCTGCCATTATAATCAGGATTACAATAAAATGTTTCACAATTTGTTTCCCCCATGTTTCCAACATTTATACAAAAATACAAGCATTGATGTGCCCCGCAATTTCTACTTAAAAGAAAAAGAAAATACCGAGAAACAAAACAATCATGCACTAAAATTTTACACACATTTTAAAACAAACAAAAAGAAAAAAAAACAGAATCATAAAACAAAATAAAATTAAAATCATAAAATAAGTGACAAACAAATACGAATTTAATAATAAAAATAATGTAAAAGTAGAGTAATAAATTTTAATTTAATCTAAAACAAAATAATAATACAATTAGAAAAAACAAACAAATTGAAAAAAATGAAATAATGTAATATTGGAATAATTAATTATAATTTAATTTAAGGTTGTAATCGGATTTATTATTAAGCATTAAATTAGGTTCTTTTTTAATAAAATACGCTTCTTGAATAATGCGAGATAACAAGTTACTTTCAAATGATAAAATAGATGCATTTTCAAAATCAATGGAATGATTCAAACTCACAAAATGCTGAGCAACATTACTAGAATTAGTCCCTTTACCTACATTATGATTATGTTGTTTAATACGCTTAACCAAACCTTGACCCGTTTGACCAACATATACCTGATCACATTCTTTACAAGGTATTTTATAAACAATGGCATCTTTGTTAAATTCTTGTTTACGCTTAAAAATATTGTGAAGTTTAGGTAATTTTCTCTTAAAAATGTGCACTTGGTTAATACAACTATTTTTTATGTTATTATTAATAAACTTTGAAAATAAAATGAATTCCACTTGTTACTAACAAAAGGTATTCCTATATGATGTATTCTTTTTTTAGGACCAACAACTTTATTTTTATGCGCTAAAGATTTAAATTTAGCTTTTTTACTAACCCAAAGCGTAATTGTGAAATTTTTTTATTGTAATCTTGATGATAGCAAGATCTATGGAAATATAAAATTTTTATCAAATAAAGGATAATTTTTTCTGCTTCTTTGTTCCTGTAATAACAATTTATTACATTTTATGTACAAAAAATTACTTTTTACTTATCGGAACTTGAAGGCAATATCATGTAAGGAAAATCAATAAACATTATGTTTTTAGTTTCGACCGTTTTTGTGGTCTAAACTGCATACAAAATATGAATGAGTAAGTCGGAATAATATAATATAATTGAATTATCAAAAATATTATTGTTTTTAGCAAACAGGTAGTTTTAATACTATTTAGAAAGTAATTGTAAAAATAATATATATATCTCCAAACAGCTACTACATAAGACGTTCAACTTACCAAATAACATTGCAGTGTATATTACTGACATATGGAGTACAGACATAGGCTTTAGGAAGTCAAATAATGGAAATTTGCATATATCAGCAGTACTACCGTATACGTGATCAATATAGGCAAATCCTCGCTCATGTCCAATATCTAACACCATTAAGAAACCTAAACAGGCAAAGTGATTAATTAACGAGACAAAAGAAAAGATTATTTAATAGTATTCATAATTAATAAATGAAACAATGTTTCAATATGTGCCAGCATTTTAATGTTTGATTTAATTAATGTTTTTTCAGAAGATTCTAAATTCGGTCTAGACCGGTCTTATTTAAGAATTGACCTTTTCAAACTGTCTTTATCTTAAATGTGAGAAGAAATTCAAAATTCCGCTTATACGAAATGTCTCATTTCGAAATGATAGATTATTATATTAAATACAAAATAGTACGACTATTCAATGTTAAATATATAATAATAACACTGCTTAACGTGATCACGTTTAAGAGACCAGGTAATGGCCAATAGCTAGGTCGCGTAGCGCGTGGAGTGAATGTGGTAGATCTTTATAGATCTTGTTCCAGCCTGCAACCGCCTTAAGCAGGGCAGCCCCTGTCAGATGCTGCTGGATGGCCCGTTGTAAGTTTAGTCTGAGTCAACTAAACTAGGTGGCGACACCGAAAAAGCAACATTAAAAATTACGACTTAAAAATTACATGTACTCAACCATATTGGAAAAATACGTAAGTACTAATGATTTCAATTTTAGATCTTTTAAATGTAACAGAAAAAATTATATAGTTTGTGATGTTATAAATAATAACAATTGTATCGTAAGTAATACGACAAACAAATGTTTTTCATTAAATATTAATAATAATTGTAACTGCAATACCGCAGGTGTAGTGTATCTTATACAATGTACATGTGGATTGCAATATATAGGAAAAACAAATCAAATGTTAAAAACTAGGTTTAGGCAACACATATATAATATACAGCATAATAGTCAAACTATATTTCATAAACATATGAGATTAATAGGACATGATATTAAAAACTGTAAATTATTTATTTTAGAACATATTATCGAAGAAAACATTTCAATATTAAATCAAAAACTATTAGAAAAAGAAGATTTTTGGATTAAAACGCTTAATTCCATGTACCCATTAGGATTGAATGACGTGGTACAAGGAATTGGCAGAAGTAGTATAATACATAATAAACAACTCTATTATAATAATCCGGTTAAACGCAAACCAAGAAGTCATGGTGATAAAAGGAATAGGAAAACTAGAGTTAGAAATATTAAAAAAGATATGTATATAAATGAACAATTAGAAATATTAAAACAACTTTTTAGTGATAATAAGCTAAAAGATCTTTATGTAAATATAAGAAGTTTTTCTAAAGATATCATATGTTCAATAAATCAAAAATTAATTAACGACTATGATAGGCTAAGTTGTATAATAGACAGTTATTGTAATACAAAATACTATAATTGTACAATAAATGTTAATAATAACAATAGAAAATATACATTAACCATAAACTTCATTAATAAATGTATAGATAACATAAATATAGCCGGACTTTTAAATAATTCTAAAAGTAAAGAAATAATAGGGTCAGATTTAAGTAAATATATTCCTAAAATAAGGTATAAACTCCTACCACCATTAGGACGAAAAATTTGTAATTATAATAAAGAATTAAAATGAATATGCAACGATAATATTAGAAACATAATGGAAACAGAATGCAATTGTAAAAGTCTTAGTTTTGATAAAATAAATGAACATATATGTACCCATAATCTAGAATTAATTGAAAATTATGAATTAATAAAGCTGCTATTAAAAGGGTATAAATATAGATTAAATAATAACAACGACAAAAATAAAATTTACAATTCGTTTTATAATAACTTAAATGATTACTTTAGTAAGCTGATTAATAGTGAAAGCTCGAATATATCTAAGATAAAAATTTGGAAAGATTATATATTTGATAAAATTAAAAATAAAATGAAAATAACAAACAATTATAAAAGAAAAGATAAAATTAATAAAGATATGTATAAAGAACTTACTAAATTAAAGGATAACTATATAATAACAACTATTGATAAAGCTAGTAATAACTTTGTCTTCATATGCAAAAAGCTTTATTATGATATACTAGTGAAAGAGGTTAATTCTAATGATTTAAATGTAAATCCAACATATGAACGTAGTGAGTTGAGTTTAGAAACAATTATTACAAGTCACTGTTCTATAATGGATAAAAAGGGTATAAAGGTTGAATCAGATAATAAAACTATACCTATATTATATTGGAATCCAAAATTACATAAAAATCCAATAAAACCTAGGTTCATATGTAGTGCGTTTAAATGAACATTAAAACCACTTTCTGTCTATATGAATAAAATACTTAAAGTAATTAAAGCACACTTTAAAAAATATTGCAAGGTAATCGAAATTAATACTGGTATAAAACACTATTTCAGTATTAATTCTACAAAAGAATTTTTAGAACAGACAAAAGGAATAAATTTTCAAAATATAAATACATACGATTTTAGTACTCTTTATACAAATCTAGATTTAGTAGATATTAAAGAAGCGTTAGTAAAATTAATCTTATATTCGGAAAAAGATATACATATATATGTTATAATAATTATAACGCCTATCTAACAAAAATTAAACCATCAAATAAATATAAATATATGGATAAAATTGAATTAATAGAATCCTTAAATATTTTGATAAATCAAAATTATTTTAAAAGTAGGGACATCTATATTTAGACAAGTAAAAGGTGTTCCAATGGGAGGTAATAGTAGCCTAATTATAGCTGACTTGTTTTTAAGCTTTATAGAATATGAATTTGTTCATAACCATGTAAAAACTAAATCTAAACAATACAAATATATGAAATATATGTTTCGATACATTGATGATATATGTGTATTTAATTCTAATAATTTTTATTCAATTAGTGAGCACATTTATCCAGAAAGCCTTATTCTTAACAAAACCAATATTAATGATAAAGAAGGTGTATATCTAGATATGAACATTAAATTAACATTTACTAAAACTACTATTAATTTATATCGTAAAGATGACATATTTAAATTTACAAGAAACATATTTTTGCATGAGCATTCATGCATACCATATAATATAAAATATAATACATTAAATAATGAAATTTTAAGAATTGCAACAATATGTAATGATATTGGCTTTCTTCAATATCATTTAAATAATTTAATAGATACATATTTTAAACTAGGTTACTATAAAAATAACATCAAGCAGAAAATAGTAAAATATATAAATCAACACAATATTATAAAGAATAAATTTAAACTCTTAAGTGGCAAATTTTTATGGATGGATAATAAATAATATATTTGTATTAGAATAAGATACTAGATAGTTTTATCAGAGGAAATACATCATTAGCATGTATTTGGCCACGCTGCTATATTGGGTCGATAATTAGGGGCCAAAACCTGATAACATAGCAGTTCCTCCTGATGACCTCTAATCCTTATCCTGATACATAGTTTGTTATCAATTAGTCAATTCATAAAAATTGATTTTTATTTTTAATTTCAGTTTATAATTCATCTTGATATAAATTATATAAAATCTTATAACAATTATTTATTATTAATTAATTTTTTGTTATTTAACTATTTAACTTTTATTTTGCATTAATTTTTAATTTGCAATATAAAATACGTAGACTCAGTTAGCTTATTTAATTTGATCATTTCTTTCCACCCCTGCTGAAACGTTATATCAATGACAACACTACAGCAATCTTCAAACTTCCTTTAAATCAAGAGTTTCTTGCATTTCGGTTGCCAAGTAACATCATGTCGAAGGCGTATCGAAGATCTATCTCCGAGGTTATACAGAAACAGTTAAAAATTGATTCTAAGAAAAGAGCTTCAACATGGTTGAACGTTCTTCTGACAGGGAATCATTAAACCTAAATGTCTTCTCGAATCTTTAGAAACGCTTTGGTTTCGTATTACCGGATTACTTTGTCAAATGAGCCTTCGAAATATGGAGATAGTAAAGATTAAAATTTTCCAGGTTTTATTGAAAATTTGAAAATAATAATAGATTTGAAGAATTTAAGACTGAAGAAAAATATATCATTGACAAATAAAAGTAAATCATATACGAAAGATTTATTCCCGAAACAATACCAAATTCTGATAAAATTAAATAATTTAAAATGGAAAAACAATTTAGTGATCGAAACCAAAAGGGTCGAATTAATTTATCTTAAGAATCAAATTTAGTTCAATATTGCAGTATCTTTTGTTATCTCAGTAAAGAAAAATTAGAAAACACTTATAGGTTTTCCTATTAACAATAAAAAATCATAGTTATTAAAATATTAAACTGAAGCTGCTATTTTTGGAATATATCTATTCAATCTTGTTGATTCACATCATTCAGTGATATCAAATAGCAAAATTTGAATTATTCTAAATGAAGAATATTATCAAACACCGTAGGGGCATAAGGTTGCTGTAGAATTGATCTTCATAGCATCGCTAACTAGCGGCATTAGCCATCCGTAGTAGTCGGTAGTTTGATGCTATTATTATGTAGAATACTCACAAGCATCTATTTGATAGGGAAAAAATGTCGCAATTCAACATCAGCAAACTATAACTTATCATTAAGCATACTTCAAAAATAACTGGTCATGATCTATTTTTAAATTTAGAATTTTGGAGCAGGATCAATGAACATATTTAGTTCTTATTTCGCTAGATGTATCATTTGTTTATTGTTAGACAAATTGATCAATTTGTTCAATTTGAACAATTTGTAGGTATTTTATGATGATATATTTTATTATGATATATTTTGTATTTTATTATATGGGCGGTAAGTATTAATCACAAATAAATTTTGTTAAAAAATGTGTAGCGCTACCGGAGGATCAAAGAAAGTAAACAGCTCAAGCAAAATGAATGAAAAAACGTCTGATTTTGGAAAAAAGATGATATTTCTAAGATTGGTGGGGTAAGTTCGAACAATGAGACTGCAAAAAAGGTTAGTAATGATTTATTTGATAGTTTTGTTAATGGGAAACTTCTCTCTCCTATACCTAAAGAAAGGAATCTGTTAATCATTACATCCTTGACTCCCACAAAAACTGAGGATTTATTTAAGAAGTTTTTGAGAGGTTTTGTAGACAAATACAATAATCGTATACTGTTCAATAGAGTTCGCACTTATGAGAACACTCTCAAAGTGTCATTTATCTCTTCCGGTATGTTGGAAGAATATAAGACCTATTTTAGTGAGAATCTCTTCAAGATTGGGCGACTCGAATCGAAAGAAATTTTCTCTTCCGTAAAGATCAACAATTTTCCAGATGCTCTTGAAGATGAGGATTTGGAACTTCTAAAAAAGAAATTTAATCTCTCTTCTGCAAGAAGAATTCATAGTAATAGTGGAAGAATTATTCCAATTGCTTTCGCAAATACTACTTCCGAAAATGCCTTGACGCTAAGTAATTCTAAATCCAACCCTTTCCTTGGTTACAATCTTTCCTTTGAAATTCTGGTTGAAGACAATATGATATATCCCCACTGTAACGTCTGCCACCAATGGGGTCACTGGCAGTCCTCCTGCAGTGGAACCAAGGTCTGCGGAATATGTGGTGACGATGATTGCCAGGCCTTGTTGAATTCTTCCCGGTGCGAACACTCGGCCTTCTGCATAAACTGCGGGGGCCCTCATCCATCTTTTTCACGCAAATGTAGGATTTTCAGAGAATACCGAGATTTATTTAAACCGAAAACTTTTCAACAGAAATCATTTTCTGCTGCGGCGATTCCTGACAGGATGATGTCAGATGGCGAAATAATTAAAACAATTCAAAGCACAATGGCCAAGGAATTAACAGAAATAAGGGAGCAACTTTTGCAGCAATCCCTATATTTTTCTTCCTTCTTTAATAGCTGTATAGGATCTACAACGACTTCGACCTCTACACCTGTATCGAAGAAGAGATCATCCTCTGTCAAGGTGGTTGCACCTGTCAAGGTGGGGAAGATGATGAGAGGGAAGCTCACTTCCAGGGAAAATGAAGATACTATTCCCTCCGGGGAAGTGCCGGTCCAAAGGATGTCTAGTGGTGTTGGGGGAAACCCCTCCACTTCTAGTACGTCCTGAGGGCGTGGTAATCCCGGGTGAACCGATTAAACACAATGTCTGGTAACGGTGACCCTTTTTCGCTGAACATCGTTCAGTGGAATTCGGGAGGAGCTTCTGCCCTTAGACTTCTCTCAGGCCGAGATGCTGATGTTATAGTCCTTCAGGAGACGCGGTCTATCCGTCGACCCGAGGACATTACTCGATTTATCCCTAAGCACATCTGTTCAGACTTTACTCCTTATATAACCCCGCCTCACTCCTCTTCATCTCAAGGACTCTTGACCCTAGTTAAATGCTCCTTAAGATCGTCCCTCCTATTAAATTATTCTTGTCCAGCCCTGTCTTGTTTGGTAGTTTCACTCTGTAAGAACGGTAAACGCTTCAGTCTGGCCAATGTCTATATTCGTCCAGGGGAGATTCACAAGAATCGGGACATCCTGGATAATATCCTTGACAGCGGCTACGACATGATACTAGGCGATTTCAACGACAGAACTGGTCGTTGGATTAATGCTGCACACCGCAGAGCCAGGAACCGGTACTTCATTCACAAACCACCATCCCCCACCTTTCATTGCTCAACAACAAACTCACTCCTCGACCTTCTACTGATTCATGAGAGGTGGCTGCTTAAGCCCTTCTGTACTGAACAGTCGCGTCAACATCTGACCACCTCTCATGACCTTATTCGTTGGCGGATTGAGGAGGATACGCTGCTTCGCCGGAGATTCTGCTTTGATCCAATCAGAGTGGCAGTCTTCCAGGCAGCTATCAGCCGCTTCCCCCGAATAGGGAATGAGAGTCTGACCGAATTTAATACCTACCTCTCTTCGCAAGCTACCGGGATTTTATCAATTACCTATAAAGGTAGAATTTATTGCCCCACTCCGACTAAACTCAAGACCCTTGCACACCTGCTTCATTCACCCAATCTCTCTGCTTCTGCGCGTCAGGTTCTCTCGAAAGAATACTGGAGCACTAGATATAGGTTCCAGCTGGGTAAGGATAGGGCTAGCATTGCTTCCCTTAATCCAGCCCGGTCTTCCTTCTGGAAGATATTCAAGAAAGAGAAGTCTGTCTCTTGGAAGGAGAGAGCTTCTGGTTGGATAGGCAGTATCGGTCTGGATAAAGTTTTGGAAGAGTCACTAGCCCTACATAATTATGGAGCCACGCAATCACCGCAACCAATCCCGCCTTGGGGAGACTTCAGGAGTAGGGATGTCTCAGTTCCTGAGATTCTCAACGCCTGGGGGCCTCTTCCGGGCACCTCCAAAACCATCGCTCCACTCTCTTCTCGGGTCTGTCAGCTTCTGACTGCCGATCAAAGGAGAGAAGTGGCCGTCACCATGCTTTTAGCATCACCTTCTGATGTAGCAGGCATCAATATTAGTAAGAGAATTTTTATCCATAAGAGAAATCCTGTTCGCTCTCCAAAAGACCTGCGGCCCATCTCGATACAAAATTCCCTCGTTTCGATCTACGAAAAAGCGCTTGCGCGTAGAATCCGCGACCATTTAACTAGGCATCACTTAATCCCACCTGGTTTTCATGGGTTCGTTAAAGGGCGCTCGGTACATTCTGCAGTATGTGAGGTGCAGCAGTTCTGTCGGGAGAACCGTCATCAATTAGTTGTGGCTGTTTTCTTAGACTTTTCGGCTGCATTTGACCGTATCTCCATTCCCTTCGTTATCTCTTCTCTTAGGTCCTTAGGGTTGCCTGCGAGAATTGTTAACAGGGTGGAGATACTGCTGTATACCAAGCGGTTCTACTATGAAGACGACCCTGATGCGAGTCAGTTCTACCCCATTACAGGAGTGCCTCAAGGCTCCCCACTTTCTCCTATCTTATATCTTGCTGCCTCCATACAACTTTTCAAAATTTTCAAACGTGAAAAACGTCTTGTGGTATATGCTGATGATACCACAGCCCTATTCACTGGACGTAGGTGCAAAGACGTAGTCTCCGACATCAGCCAATTCTTTTTAAGATTAAAAGACCAGCTTCCCCAGTCCAATCTTATTGTAAACTCCGCCAAATCGCAGGTGGTAGTTTTTCATGGCGCCCCTGCGACGAGGAAAAAGCTTAAGAGATTAGCAATCTCTGCCTTATCCTCCATTATGCCCAACGACCAAATCCCCTCCTTCACTAGTCGAGTAAGATACCTTGGGTTCACTGTGACCGTGAACTGGTCGGCCAAGTCTGACCTGGATAGACTTAAACGTATCCTGAAGAGAGCTAGATGGGCCCTGAAACGGGCCCAACATCTGTCATTAAAGGAGGTAACTCAGGTGCGCCTTTGGGGCACCTGGGCTATTTCGGGGTTAGTCTTCTTCTCGAGAGGACGTCCCCCTGAGCAAAGACTAATGTTCTTGAAGCTACTCGTGTCCCGCTTACCTGACATCGTCCGTCGCGAGTGGATCCTTCGGGGGGTGGCAGACCCCGGGTGGTTCACTCGTAAGGCGGCGTGCTGGATCGGTTCTAGGGATCAGATTCCCCTAGAGCTATAAACATGGAGGAGACCTGAAGAAGTTAGTGAAGTTATGTTACTTTGACTACTTTTCTTTTCTGTAATTTTTCTTCCTTATTGTCTCCCCCATCGGGGAATGTTTATTTAGTATTAAGAAAATCTTTATTTATTTATTTATTTATTAATCACAATTCGAATCCACCGCACACCGAATTTTTCTTAATTATTCGCTCTTATACAAATTGTTTACCGGACAATAAACCGAGGATAATATGAAACCTGCCAATGAAGTAATGCGGCTCGAGTAAGCAATGAATCTTAACAATAGTAAAAGGCAGCTTACGCTTTATTGTCTGGTGAACATTTCGTATACGAACGAATAATTAAAAAAATTCGGTGTGTTGACCGAAACACGAAATGTAGGCGTGGGCACTGCTGATGATGCCTATCCACGCTAATTGTAATGTACAGTGATGCTGATAAGATTAGAAGAACCACAGGAGGATAATATGAAACCGATCAATGAAGTAATACGGGTCGTGCAAGCAATGAATCTTCAAATTATATATATTTATTTTATCCATTTTTCTAATATGGGATTTTTAAATCCCATATTAATATGGGATCACAATCTAAAATGAAATCCCAATCTAATATGGGATCAATAAAAAATTAATTTACTTTTATATTTCACTAGCTGCTGCTAGCATCATCAACAATAAAATATTATTATGCTACATCGTCAGTATAAACTAAAGTGAACTAAAGGATACAGCAAGCGAACTAGGATACAGCAAACGAAATATAAAAATATATTAGTGTTTGTTGATTTGCTCCGAATTCCGAAACAATTAACTAAACTAGTTATTATGGATAATCATTTTAACTATGAAAATTAAATATTTAAAATGATGTATTCTCAAACATTTTCTTATTTTTTAAATATAACAAGTAAATTATTGTTTATAACTAACCGAATGCGATTCGAAAAACTGCCAATGATGATGGATCTTCTGGTCTACATAAAAGACGAACAATTTTATCCCAGGAAGTTAAATCCCCCAAGCAAAATCCGATTAATGAGTTTTTTGGCTTTTTGTAAGACGACGAATCCGAGTCAGTTTTCATTTCATTATCCATTGTACTGTATAACAATAAAAAACAAAAGTTTTGGAAGACTGTTTTACCAAACAGTGTTGTCGAGAAATAAAGCATGCTCCTATGAAATGCAACGTGATAAAAATGTAGCATTTTCAGAAACAAATTATTATTGAAATATTTAAAAAATAATAATTTATATTAAAAATAATTTAATAAAAAAATAAAAAATTTAATAAAAAATAATTTATAGTTGGAATATTGCCATCGCTAAAATCAACTATTTTGATTAAATCTTAGCTTTATAAATACATTCATTTTTTTCCAATCAGAGTTATTTTGTAATTTGAGATCAGCAGTCGTGAAATTTAAGATAGCGTTTACTCAGTTTCTAATATTATAGAATTTCGCTGCTTTATTTACACTATTATATGTTTTTAATAATTAATAAAAATCCATTTTATTTACATACTCGAATAATTAATTTATATTTATCCATTTTTTAAATTTATAATTTTAGAGCAGGAGCAACAAACTAATTTATATAATAAATATATAAATAATATAATAATAT